>CM021110.1:183661273-183707916 GCA_007115665.2 Sequoiadendron giganteum | reverse complement strand
TTAAACCATGTTATCAAGATATTGAGTTGTGTTCACAACCACATCAAGAACATATTCAATATCAAGAAGTTGTATACCAAAATCAACAACCTCAACAACAGGATCAGTCCCCACATCTCCAAGATGAATCACAACTAGATAAATCTCAACAAGCACAAATCTCACAAGATGACAAACATGAATAAAATTCTTTAGGGGAGCCATTTGAATCAACATTAAAAGTTTTAGTCCATTCTAAACTTATCAAACTTCCAAAATCATTAAATGAGGGTGAACCTAGCATCAAGTTCCCATGGGATTATGATAATGCTTATTGTGAATACCATAGCACAAAAGGTCATGATATGTCAGATTGTATCAAACTCAAATATCTCATCCAAGACATTCTTGATCAAGAAAAAATAACTGTTGAAGATAATGATCAAGATTCAACCATTAATGATGGAAGAGACGATCTCTCTACCACAATTGTTGAAAACAATGATCAGGATCTATCCATCAATAATCACCTTGAAGATGTTTCTACCACATCCAATGATCAAATAAACATACATCAAGAGTCAATTTTAAATCATGATCAAGACCCATCAACAATATCCAACAAAGAAGCATTAACATCATTTGATCCTATGATTGAAAACATTGAAAATATCCCGACCACCATGTTTGAGGATAAAATTCAAGATTCATCTGCCAATGATTGTGTTGACAATGTCTCTACATCACCTAATGAGCTAGAGGACATATCTCAAGAATTTATTCCAAATAATGATCAACATGTTTCACCAAAGTCTAGCAATGGTCCTATTATGCCTTGCATAACCACCCCATCTTTTGCCTTGATCAAAATGGGTCCCCCTTTGTGTTTTTTGTACTTAGTTGTTTTTGAAACAAAGTTTGGAGTCTAGTTTTGCCAATACTTTGTTTTTCTTTGGTTTCTCTGTCGGAATCGAAACCGGAGATGAATCCGGTTCTGAAAGTTCTTTTGAGGCTTGTTTTTCGTTCTATCCAGACAGTCTTTTTCTTTGCCTTTGTTTTTGGTCTTTAGCGGAAGCAGAACTAGAGTGCGAATTGGGATGGTTGTTATCAAAATTTGCAAAATCACAATCTATTCTGATCCCGACTTTGCTACTTTTTTAATTTTTGCTTTGTCTCGGTTTTTGTGTTTTGTTTTATTAGGCTGGTCTTTTACTTAACTTTTTGTATTTGCTTTTGTTTTGTTTTTATTTGTCAGACGCGGAGCCAGAATGGGAATAAGGTTTGGAAATTTTATAAATTTAAGATCCCGATTCCATTTTAGTTCTGCTCCCGCCCTTTTTGTCATTGACTTTTTGACTGAAGCACACTACAGACCAGTGTTTGTTCTCTTACAGTTCCGACTCCGCTTTTACTGCATTTTAATGCATTAATGGTGGTTTCCGGTGTAGGTAGAAATTCACATATTGACCTTTATTAAGGGTTAAAGCCGATCATTATTGTTATTATTAAAAGTCTGAGAGCACGAAGAGCAATAGCAGAGTTCGTTTGAGTGAATTGATCATGATAGAGAAGGGATTGTGTGCGAATCGATTCAGAAAGTTAGCTTGGGTTTGTTTGCATTTGAGGTAGGTCTTTTATCTTTGTTGTTCATTGTTTATTTGCAGTTGTATTCATTGTGTTTTGCTTTATATCTATTCGCGTATTCAATCATTGTGTTTTAAAGCAATTTTATGATCATCGATGTGATTGAATGAGCAGGTTTTTGTTTTGTCTTGTTTGTTTTGCTTTAAATCTTTGTTGTCTTGTTTTATCGTGTCGTTTCTTTCTATTTTTTTTGGGCATTGTCGCTTTCACGTCTTAATCATGATTGTGTCGTGTCGTTTTTGGTTTGCAGTAGATTAGATTAGATTAAGGGTTTTTAACGGTGTTTGTTAGATTAAAAATCTACAGTGAGGTAGATTAGAGATTTTATAGTGAGTTAGGGTAGATTAGATTTATTGTTTAAATTAGGGTTTTGCCATTTGGTAGAATGGCAGGGTTTAAACCCGTGCCCTAGTTTTTATTGGGTTTGTTAGATTAGGGTTTCATTGGTCTCTACAATTACTTTAAATGTTTTAAATAAATGATACCCTAAAATGCAATTGTTCCCAACGGTCATATGAGGGTAGAGTTTTAAAGCTCCTTTTCCATTTTATAGCGACCTAGGTCTAAATCATGCAGTTATGTTGAAAATGAATAAATTTGATGATGTCATGATTAGCATAGGCGGAGGCGGGATTAGGATGGATTATGGACATAAGAGTTTTGTTTTATAAAAGTCATCAATCCCATTTTTTTTATCCTATTTTCGATTCCGAGTTTTAAAAGGTTTCCTTGAAGTATATGATAACTGGAAAAGGCGGGATTGGAACTTATCTTCAACTTAAGAATTCATTTGTGAAGGTTATCAATTCTGTTTTCATCCCATGTCCAGCTCTGCATATAGTGGGGAAGTCTTTTTTCAAAGTAACGATAACCAAATCAGAGGCAGAGGTGGAATGGAAATAGAATATGAAAATGAGAATTTGAAGAAAACCAAATCACTTTTTCATTCCGATCCCGGTTCCGATAACCTCCCCGACTCCGACTCCCAGCCTGTTTCTTATAAGGTGAAGTTCCTATATCGGTTTTTGCTCCGAGTCCACCAATTTTGTAAAAGAGATTGTTTTGAGCTTCTGTCTGGTTCCGACTCAGATGTATGTGTAACAGGTATGTTTTAAAAGCATGTTTTATGATGATTTGTCTAAAGGTCTAATTAGAGGTTTGCTTGTAGGAGATTTGAGAGATGTCAGGAATGTTAGGAGAGACTGCTCGAAGGAATCAACTGGCTGGAACATCAAAGATAGCACCAAAAGTAAAGAAGGTGAAAAGTATGAAAGAGTTTGTTGCAGTTGAGTTGGATCGCATCAAATTTGAAGATGACTGGATTGATGGGCCAGATATGGATATGCTACAACAAGTCTTCACCAATTATGATGAGTTCATGGCGGATCCAACTTCACATGCATAAAATCTTGCATGCATGATGATCTTCTTCTTTGCATGTTGCATGCATGCAACACTGACAGTCTTGAGGGCGCATGACTTCTTTTCTTCTATTTTCTATCTTCTATTGTTAGATCAAACATAATCCATAATGTAAGAACTCAAGATCAAAGTTGATCTGAGTTTCCAAGAAAGTTGATTGTTCCTAAAAAGGTGGAAATCCTAAGATAGAAGTGAAGTTCGAACTTCTTTTGTATATCTATAAATACCATATGGGTATCACATTGTAAGGGTTGGATAATTGAGAATTGGATTGGCTTACCTAGTGCTAAGAGATAGAATTTTGTAGAGTTTTGCAGAGATATATTGTACCAGATCTTTTTATAGTTAATAGAATTGCAGGCTTACAAAATATGGAGTTTGCATTGAATTGTGTTGTTTGATAAGGTTAATGAGTTATAATCCACCTGAATGCCAGTGATTGTGCTAAAGCATGATAGTTTCTTATGTGATGAAACTCATTAGAAGAAACCAGGTTTAAAGATTATCTTGTTAAATTGTCATTGAATTAAAGTTATTGAAGTCTATTGATCTATAGTTTTGATGATGAATGAATGTGTGTTGTTTTAAAAATCTTGGAAATACTTGTGATATGCGAATAGTGGAATTGAATTAAGCACCTAAGATGTATATGATGGTATAGTCATACTGTGGGTTGTGTCATGCTATGGTTTTTGTGATCGGTTAAGAAAACATTCATTGTTAAAAGTATATGTCTAGATATTAGATAAATTTAATTCATACTTACTGATTTACCCCTTGGATCTATCCTTTTCTTTTATTTAAAACCCATTGATTTACAGTAACTATTTTGATAAAGAGAGTCATAGCTTGAATCCTTTGTTACCAGCATAGGCCCCTTGAATATTACAGTTGCATGAACCAATTGAGTGACATCAAACAGTTGAGAACCAACTACCAGGACCTTGGGAGTTAGGCTATTACATGTTGTCTTTCTCTTTCAGGAGAAATAGAGTAGAAATATTCTGTTTTAATGTTGTTTGTGTCATTTTAACCATCAACAAAAATTGGCGCTAGAAGGAGGGATTGAAAGGACAAGCTGGCTCGCAGAAGATCTTTTTCGCCAGAGGGATATGAGAGGGTGCTCAGATCCTCTACTAATCGTGAATTATTTGAAGAACTTCAAACCTTGGTTAGACCAAGACCTCATGCTCGTAGGGTAGAAATACCTACATTACCACCACCACTTACTCCACCAGGATTTCCACCAGTTCCATCCACACCACCACCAAATAGGCCTTTGTCACCACCAATTCGGCCTTTATCACCACCACATGCCCAAACAATCCCACCAATGGCTTATTTTGTGGGTAATCCCTCCCCGTTAGGGACTATTCTCAGTGGATTCCATGATTTACCAAAGAACCCAAAGAAGTTATGTCTAAAATACATGCATGGAGAATCAAGAAGTGTAGAGTAACATATACAAGCATTCAAAGATGCCTGCACACAAGCTCAAGTTGCTCATCAAGATGTGGTATGTAGACTATTTCCTTACTGTTTAGGAGATATGGCATATAATTGGTATCTAAATCTGCCCCAAGGATACATTCTAGGTCGGATAGATTTAGAGAATGCTTTTATTAATCAGTTTAGGGTATATATAGACCCTGCCATACTATATCACTAGTTTGCCACTATTAGAAAGGAGCATCATGAATCGTTGCCCTTGTTCAACACTAGGTTCCATAGAATGTATCGTAGGCTACAAGAGCCTTACCTAGTGCTGGAAGCCATGGCCATACAGGCATATCTGAGAGTTGTTGATCCTTTAATTGGTCTGTTCTTACAAAGAACTTATCAACCTGATGAGATTGACTCACTATCTAAGATTTATCATTTGGCTATCAAATTGCAACAGTAGACAAATCTACAATTTGGAGGATTAGGATTAACTTTTCCTCCAATGAATTATCAGATGCCTAATCCACCGTTATACAACACTATCCCAGGGACGTCTTATTCCCATTATGGACCTGTATTTGAGTTGCAAGCTCCACCAACTGTGCCTTTCTTTTCCAATAGCATGTATGATACCACACATCAACCTCAACGTCAACCACCACAAGGGAGAGGATCAACCCATGTCCATTCCCCAGCCATAGTCCAAAATGTGCAGAATGTTAAAACTGTTCAACTTACAAGTGAAGTAGAGACTCTCAAAAAGACTCTCTCTCAAATGTCAAATGACATGGCACAGCTCAGACAAAACCCTCCCAATAATCAAAACCATAATTACAACAATCAGGGAGGTTACAACTATCAGGGCAATTACTCTAATCAGAACACCAATAGGAACTTCCAGAATCAAAATTCCTCAAACCAAAATTATCAAAATCAAAATAGGGGATACAATCAAAGGTTCAATAACAACAACAATAATAGGCAATGGAACACTGGACCTAACAATGGAGGAGTTCCCCATAATTATCAAGTAGGTGAAGAAACATCAAATACTGCTAATGTTGCTGATTTGAATTTTATGACAAATTAGTGTAGGTTGCATGATACAACAGCCCATTCTGAGGTCAATTGCCCAGAAATGGAGAAGATGGTGAAAATTGCACATGCTGATGCCCATCCTCAAGCAAGAAATTCCAATCAAGGAAATGGGCCAGTCAGCACTGTCATGACTTATGAAACCATTGAAGAAAAGTATCAATTCCCTATGCAAGGGGACAACGAGCCGGAAGAAGATGTCTATGATGCTCAAGCTTTCCAATCTAAGGGTGGTCACTTTATGAGGAACCAGAATAAAGGGCCATTCACTACATCTACACCCCCTAACAACATGGTTCCACCAAATCAGAATGCAGATAACAATCCACCCCCACCAAAGGGACCTTATGATGCTCAGAATAAAGGTAATCAACCTTCTTTTCCTAAGTACCAATTTAGGAATGATTCAGAGTTTGATTTTGTTGCAGAATTGCAAAGGAAGAAGACATCACTGTCTTTCTTTGATATCATGAAGTGGTGCCCAGCTCAAAGGGAGGTGGTATTGAAAGCTTTGGAAGAAACAAATCGCTTGAAGGGGAAAGGTAAAGTGACTCCCACAAAGGAGACAAATGCTGCTATGTATAGAGGTAAGACCAATACCCCACCTTTCTTGTTAAGTTTGAGGATCTTTGGAAAGAATCTACACAATTGCTTATTAGATTCTGGAGCATCAGGAAATGCCATGCCTTTTTCGATTTGTAAAAAGTTAGGATTGAGTCCTATTCCAACCAATAAAAAGGTGATTCAATTGGATAAAACGAAGTCAATGTTGTAGGTGAGTTGAAGAATATGCATGTGTAGGTTGGATCAGACCCAAGGATCCAGACCTATATAGATATTCAAGTTGCTGACATCCTAGAAACATATGGGATGCTTTTAAGTCGAGAGCTAATGAAAAGCATAGGAGGGTATCTGTCCTTGGACTTCTCGCACATGTGGTTACCATGGAAAGGGGTTGCCACTCAGATAAGAATTGAAAGTGAACCTAGGCTCAAACACATGATTACAGAGTATGATTCTCCAAATGAAGTAGCATTCTTTGAGACTGAGATGGGTGTTTACAAGCAAGAGGAAGTCCTTACTTTCTCTGTAGTCAGTTATGAGGATACACTATCCTTAGACCACACTGATTTGATGATTCACATCAACCAGCAAGTTCTAATAAGGAAGTTGCAACAAGATAGGCTGGTTTTAGGAACAAAAACCGATTTGAGTAATTTATTGCTTCCTAATTGGTGTAGAATACACTATCATAACCATTTGAAATTGACATGTCAGTCATGCATAGATATTCTAAGGCATGTAGATCTACACAAGCAAGAATTTCAAGAGGTAACTGAGATTCCCATCAATGAGTTCTCCTTCCAAGCTAAGGATGCAACTATTCTTACATGGATCAGTCTTTCTCAAGAAGAAGTTTCTTTACCAGTAGAAAAGACTCAGGTCTTAGGGTTTTCAGATCATGAAAAGGAGGAAGTGGAAGTATCTCAGTTTCACTTTAATACCCCTATTCCAGATGCTTTTCCAATGCTAAGAGAGTTAATAGAAGATGAGTTAGATCCTGACTCAACCCAAGAAATCACTCAGGAGGAAGTTGTTGAACAAATTAAGGAACTAGGAAAATCGTTAACTGAGCTCCTTCTCAACATGAATTCTAATAAACAGCAAAAGTTTGAGCCGCCACATGTCACAAGTGACAAAATCCCTGTAGTTTCTAAAAAGAAAGAGCTCCTAGCAAAAGACCAGTTATGGACTCTTAAATTTGATGGTTCTAAATCTAAAGCAGGAAGTGGAACAGGACATGGATCTTCTGATGCATTGGCTCATCATATTTTAAGGTCAGGTAACTATTGGCCTTATGTGTTTAGCGATGCACATCAACATTGCAGGACTTGTCATGTATGTCAAACTTCTGCATCAAGAGAAAGAAATCCTGCGATGCCCCTACAGCCGGTTTATGAGGTAAGGCCATTTTCCCAATGGGCACTTGATTTTGTAGGTCTGATTAATCCAAATTCTTCTGCAGGTCACAAATTCATCTTGACTATGATGGATTATTGCACATGTTGGATGGAGGCCCTGCCTTGTAAGAATAGCACCACGAAGGTGGTTATTAAATTTCTGATAGAGAACATCACAACTAGGTTTGGAGTTCCATTTGCTCTGGTATGTGATAACAGCCTTGCTTTTTCCTCTGCTGAATTTATTTCATGGGCTTATGAGCATAAGATTGTGTTAAAATATTCTTCCAATTATTACCCTTAGGGGAATGGAGTGGCTGAGTCCACAAATAAGAATTTATTGGAAGTAATAAAAAATTTGTTAGAAAGTAACCCTAGGGACTAGCATACCCAGCTGAGATTTTCCTTGTGGACAGATCGAACCAGAATTAAAGCAGCCCTAGGTAATTCACCCTTTAATTTAGTTTATGGCCAAGATCCAATCTTCCCCATACATTTACAAATACCTGTTCTGAAATTTATGCAGGAATTTTATAATAAGGATGATAGGATTGAGGTTAGACTGCTTAACTTACTGAACATGGAAGAACAAAGAGATGCTGCTTTGCAGCAATTCTCTAAACATCAGGCTGTTGTCAAGCGCTGGTTTGACAAAAGAGCCAAAGTGAAAGCTTTTAGAATATTAGACCTTGTGCTATTATGGGATAAGGCTAGAGAAAGGAAGGGAGACCATCAAAAATTCGATAGACTTTGGTTAGGTCCCTACCAAATAGCTGAAATCTTAGGGGAGAATGCCTTTCGTTTGAGTACATTACAAGAGAGCCTGTTCCATTACCAGTTAATGGTCAGTTTCTCAAACACTATTTTGGTGCATAGAAAGTCTGGTGTTTTGAAAAGGAATGTACTATATTGTATCATATGTAATTAAGTTTTTGTTTTCAGTTTTTAGTTTTTGTTTTGCTTGTTTTTTTTTTTTTTCTTTCTTTGTTTTGTTTGTTTGTTTTGTTTTGTCTTGTTTCGTTGGGGATTCTTATTTTGCTCATCTCAAGTTAGGGGGTTGTTATTCAAAGTATACTATTGGTACTAGGAGAGAAATTGGTTTAGGTATTCTCATTATAATCATTGAAAAGGATTTCATTCTAAAACTTATGTTTTATGATCATTCTAGTTTGGGTTGGAAAAGTTATTAAGGATAGAAGATGTAAATGTGAATATCTCATGAATTGTGATCAAAGATCTATCACCAAATTAGAAAAACATCTGCATGAGTAATTACCTATTTGTTTTAGAATGACTCTATCTTTGTTTCAAGTGAAAAATCAGATTCCAAGACTATCATGAAATCCATTGTAGTACTCAACCCACATTTTAGATTCATTGAATCTGAGTATTGAGAGATGCATAAAAGAATTTCCATCCATAAAAAAAAAAAAAAAAGAAAGAGAAAGAAAGAAAGAAAAGCAAGCTCAATATCAAGTGGGTAACCAAGTATCTCTATCGGAGCTATGGACGCCTGTCTGGAAGTAGAGCAATGCTTTGAGAGGACTAGAGGTATCTCCGTCAGGGCTATGGACGCCTGTCTGGCAGTGGAGCAATACCTAGGATTTTACTGCACGATAGTTAAAGGACTCAACTTATGTAGCTTGAAACTTAGGTATAGTTGTTCACAAGCAGAGAAAGTATCTACAAAGAATGATGCACAATATAAGCACACGCTCAGATTCAGAAATAACTCATGAGCACATAACATCTAAGATTCAAACTCAAGATTATCCTACAAATATTTGATCTCATTCAAGGTAAGGTGTTTATAAGCAAAGTAGAATTTGGGTGACTAAAATTTTCTTTGGGTATTTTGAAAATAGGTAAACCATTTTCCCAACTGAGTCGCCATTTGTTATGCCTTGCATAACCACCCCATCTTTTGCCTTGATCAAAATGGTTCCCCCTTTGTGTTTTTTGTACTTAGTTGTTTTTGAAACAAAGTTTGGAGTCTAGTTTTGCCAATACTTTGTTTTTCTTTGGTTTCTCTGTTGGAATCGGAACCGGAGATGAATCCGATTCTGAAAGTTCTTTTGAGGCTTGTTTTTGGTTCTATCCAGATAGTCTTTTTCTTTGTTTTTGTTTTTGGTCTTTAGCGGAAGTGGAACCGAAGTGGGAATTGGGATGGTTGTTATCAAAATTTGCAAAATCACAATCTATTCCAATCCCGACTCCGCTACTTTGTTTATTTTTGCTTTGTCTTGGTTTTTGTGTTTTGTTTTATTAGGTTGGTCTTTTACTTAACTTTTTGTATTTACTTTTGTTTTGTTTTTATTTGTCGGACGCGGAGCCAGAATGGGAATAAGGTTTGGAAATTTTATAAATTTAAGATCCCGATTCCATTTTAGTTCCGCTCCCGCCCTTTTTGTCGTTGACTTTTTGACTGAAGCACACTACAGACCAGTGTTTGTTCTCTTACAGTTCCGACTCCGCTTTTACTACATTTTAATGCATTAATGGTGGTTGCCGGTGTAGGTAGAAATTAACATATTGACCTTTATTAAGGGTTAAAGCCGATCATTATTGTTATTATTACAAGTCTGAGAGCACGAAGAGCAATAGCAGAGTTTGTTTGAGCAAATTGATCGAGATAGAGAAGGGATTGTGTGCGAATTGATTCAGAAAGTTAGCTTGGGTTTGTTTGCGTTTGAGGTAGGTCTTTTATCTTTGTTGTTCATTGTTTATTTGCAGTTGTGTTCATTGTCTTTTACTTTATATTTGTTCGTGTATTCAATCATTGTGTTTTAAAGCAATTTTATGATCATCGATGTGATTGAATGAGCATGTTCTTGTTTTGTCTTGTTTGTTTTGCATTAAATATTTGTTGTCTTGTTTTATCGTGTCATTTCTTTCTATTTTTTGGGCATTGTCGCTTTCACGTCTTAATCGTGATTGTGTCATGTCATTTTTGGTTTGCAGTAGATTAGATTAGATTAAGGGTTTTTAATGGTGTTTGTTAGATTAAGAATTTATAGTGAGGTAGATTAGAGATTTTACAGTGAGTTAGGGTATATTAGATTTATTGTTTAAATTAGGGTTTCGCCGTTTGGTAGAATGGTAGGGTTTAAACCCATGCCCTAGTTTTTATCGGGTTTGTTCGATTAGGGTTTCATTGGTCTCTGTAATTACTTTAAATGATTTAAATAAATGATACCCTAAAATGCAATTGTTCCCAACGGTCATATGAAGGTAGAGTTTTAAAGCTCCTTTGCCATTTTATAGCGACCTAGGTCTAAATCATGCAGTTATGTTGAAAATGAATAAATTTGATGATGTCATGATTAGCATAGGCGGAGGCAGGATTAGGATGGATTATGGACATAAGAGTTTTGTTTTATAAAAGTCATCAATCCCATTTTTTTTTATCCTATTTTCGATTCTGAGTTTTAAAAGATTTCCTTGAAGTATATGATAACTGGTGGAAGCGGGATCAGAACTTATCTTGAACTTAAGAATTTGTTTAGGAAGGTTATCAATTCTGTTTTCATCCCGTGTTTGGCTACGCATATAGTGGGGTAGTCTTTTTCAGAAGTAATGATAACCAAATCGGAGGCGGAGGCGGAATGGAAATAGAATATGAAAATGAGAATTCGAAGAAAACCAAATCACTTTTTCATTCCGATCCCGGTTCCGATAACCTCCCCGACTCTAACTCCGAGCCTGTTTCTTATTAGGTGAAAATCCTATATCGGTTTTTGCTCTGAGTTTACCAGTTTTGTAAAAGAGATTGTTTTGAGCTTATGTCTGGTTCCGACTCAGATGTATGTGTAACAGGTATGTTTTAAAAGCATGTTTTATGATGATTTGTCTAAAGGTCTAATTAGAGGTTTTCTTGCAGGAGATTTGAGAGATGTCAAGAACGTCAGGAGAGGCTGCTCGAAGGAATCAACAGGTTGGAACATCAAAGACAACACCAAAAGTAAAGAAGGTGAAAAGTATGAAAGAGTTTGCTACAGTTGAGTTGGATCGCATCAAATTTGAAGATGACTAGATTGATGGGCCAGATATGGATATGCTACAACAAGTCTTCACCAGTTATGATGAGTTCATGGAAGATCCAGCTTCACATGCATAAAATCTTGCATCCATGATGATCTTCTTCTTTGCATGTTGCATGCATGCAACACTGACAGTCTTGAGGGCGCATGACTTCTTTTCTTCTATTTTGTATCTTCTATTGTTAGATCAAACTGAATGCATAATGTAAGAACTCAAGATCAAAGTTGATTTGAGTTTCCAAGAAAGTTGATTGTTCCTAAAAAGGTGGAAAGCCTAAGATAGAAGTGAAGTTCAAACTTCTTTTGTATATCTATAAATACCAGATGGGTATCACATTGTAAGGGTCGGCTAATTGAGAATTGGATTGGCTTACCTAGTGCTAAGAGATAGAATTTTGTAGAGTTTTGCAGAGATACATTGTACCAGATCTTTTTATAGTTAATAGAATTGTAGGTTTATGAAATATGGAGTTTGCATTGAATTGTGTTGTTTGATAAGGTTAATGAGTTATAATCCACCTGAATGCCAGTGATTGTGCTGAAGCATGATAGTTTCTTATTTGATGAAAGTCATTAGAAGAAACCAGGTTCAAAGATTATCTTGTTAAATTATCATTGAATTAAAGTTATTGAAGTCTATTGATCTATAGTTTTGATGATGAATGAATGTGTGTTGTTTTAAAAATCTTGGAAATACTTGTGATATGCGAATAGTGGAATTGAATTAAGCACCTAAGATGTATACGATGGTACAGTCATACTGTGGGTTGTGTCATGCTATGGTTTTTGTGATCGGTTAAGAAAACATTCATTGTTAAAAGTATATGTCTGGATATTAGATAAATTTAATTCATACTTACTGATTTACCCCTTGGATCTATCTTTTTCTTTTACTTAAAACCCATTGATTTACAGTAACTATTTTGATAAAGAGATTCATAGCTTGAATCCTTTGTTACTAGCACAGGCCCCTTGAATATTACAGTTGCATGAACCAATTGAGTGACATTAGACAGTTGAGAACCAACTACCAGGACCTTGGGAGTTAGGCTACTATATGTTGTCTTTCTCTTTCAAGAGAAATAGAGTAGAAATATTTTGTTTTAATGTTGTTTGTGTCATTTTAACCATCAACAGGTCCTTTTTAAGATATATTGAAATCTTTTGACCTCATGGTTGCAGATATTGATGGTATCCTCAACTCAACACTTGATCAAATTCCACTCAAAAATTAAGGAAATATTGAGCCAATCCCCATGCCTAATAAAGAAATTCAAAAACCCTTTGCAAACAATCTATCCTTTGAAATTGATCCATGTCAAGAACATGAACCAAAGCATATTAAAGATACCACACTGAGTCAAGATCAAGAATTTGTGTCTCCAAGATACTACCATGATCTAATGGGTATTTTCCAATCCATACAAGATGTCACAAATAATGACCATATCCATATATCACATACTCCTCCATCTACCCATGAGATAATTACTCCTAATGGAAATGTAGATGATCTTCATCCAAAACAAGGGTCTCATACTCTTGATATCATTACTAAGGAACAAGAGTCTCCTACTCTTAATATTTTCACACATGATCAAGGTATAGCAGAATCCATAGATATATCAAAAATTGATCATGAAGAAGACCTCTATATAGATGGTAAATCAAAAATATCCTTTGAAGAGAAAGCATAAATAGATCATGAGGAAGACTCCTATATGGATTGTAGAGCATCAACACCTTTTGAAGAAGCATCAAAATCAGGCGCATCCTCCATATAGATTGAAGAAAGTAAGTAGGAGTATATCAAGCATTATAAAAAATCAGCAAAGCTAAACAATCTTGAATAACAATGAAATGGTTTGTTAGTAGCATAATCAAATCATTTGAGTAATAATCCCATAATACTGGGGGAAAATTTATCTAGTGCAAACACCACCATAGGGAGCACGAAGAGTCCTTATGATAAAATGGATACCAACATTCCAACCATTTGTGTCATGAATCATTTTCCATGCATCATTCCACCCACTAATTGGTACCAACCACAAGAAGGCTATTTCAAAGAAAAGATAAAATTATTGAAGCAAAAGAATGGACAAAGAAAAATGGACAAGAAAAAATCGAATGGATACCAAAGAAAAATAAAGAAAATCATCCCTATCACACTCCATTATTCAAAGAAACTATGGGGCAAAGACAAAAAGGGAAGTCCATCCATCAAAAGTGTCCATAAAAACAAAAGAAAGCTTCAAGATTGACCTACAAAGTATATGAAGAAGTTGGTCCTAATCGAATCTCCATATCCCCCCTTAATTGCTCATCATCCTAAGTTTGGAGAATCACAAATTCCAAAATGTCGACCAATCCATCTGCATCTCGTATTCTCAATGTATTATGCCATCCACTTCAACATCTATGATATACAACTCTCGTATTGATCATGTGTTGGTAGTAACTCTTCATCATAAGGACTCTAAGGCACTCTATCGAGATGTGTGCATCTAAGTAAGGTTAACTCTAGTATCGATAAAGAAGATGAAAAGATCTAGGGGTTACATTCAAGTGCCCATATCTTAGCAAAAAAATTCCCCCAAGAAGGATATCATTGGAACATCATGACAACAACATCTATATCAACACCAACAGCATCTACATCAGCACCACCAGGTGGTTCAACATGAGCATAAACTTTCAAAAATCAAAAAAATCAAGAAAATAGTCAAGAGAAAAAATTTCCTCTAGTGAAAACCACTTCGATGGCACTTTGGACAAGTACCATGATGAAAAACTAGAAAATTCATTTCATGAGTAGAATCAAGCATCTATGTGTACCATTTAAGGTGGAGGCATCTCATCCCATCCATAATAAATCCCACATTCCATCCATATTATCCATAATAAATCCAAGAACCCTTCATTATCCAATCAATTTTTATCTAACTTATCTTGATCTTGGAAAAGGTTTGGTATGTACTTCACAAGTTTGCTTATGGTAATCATCTTTACATGGGTCACTATCATTGTTCCTATCCTAACTAGCATTATGTGATCCATAAGGTATTGTCCAAAGAGGCATCCTCTATCCAAACATGTTACACAAGATAATCATATCCATCCATCCATTCATTTATCCATACATCCACCCATATCATTCCCTACATTGCTAGACACTAGGAGTAGATACTTAAATCTTGATTCAAGAATAAATCTTGAGGTATATCCTATAATTTGTGTGGCACTGTAAACATTTGCAAAACACAAAATCAAATTGGTCAAATCATTTGTAAGAAAAAATCCAAATCACTATCCCATGGCACATTTTGATGAGAAGATGTTCCTTATCAAGCTTTATCTTTTATCAAACATCAATCCAAAAAATCCATATCAATTGAATCTACCTTGCACTTTAATGTCACATCAGCTCATTCCAAACAAACTTTGTTTCAAACCAATCTTCAAAATCTTGATCAATCTTATCCAGTCAATTCATCATCTCGGGATATCCTTCCCATTCCTCATGTTTCTTAACACTATCCTTGTATTGTTGTGTATCCCCAACAATGTTATCATCATCAATATATCATTCTGATCAATCAATCCTACCTTGGTTCTCAACAAAATCTCAAACAGATCACTGAAATCATCATATATCCATACACTCATCAAGATCATGTGAAAAATCCATAAACACTTGCAAAATCCAGCTAAAATCCAAAAACATTCAAAAATTGTAAAGTTAAAATCCAAAACATCCAAAACACATCAAAATCCCTAAAAAGGTAAAAACATCAAAAATCCAAAAGTGGTACCTTTGTCAAACTACGGATCTCTGAGCTTGAACGTAGGCAAGGCCATCATTGATGTGCCCCTGAGACACCCTAGGTGTAAAGAGCGAAAGTCTTTAATTCCAAATAATCTTATAATTCCTTTAATAAGTTCATTTCCATTCCATATATATCGTAACTCCATTCAAAAACTTTATTTAATCCAAAAGATTCCAAAATATTGACTTAAAGTCTACAAAAAGATTCATAATACATCCAATTACATTCATAAATTCATGTCATATTTCACAACATTTATAATACAAAACATTGTAAACTAAATTTACAATTCAAGACTTAGGCATTCTGTCGCCTTAAGTTCTACAATGATAATACAATAATGAAATATAATAAATATTTGAAGAAATCTTCATTTGATCTTCAATCCAATAGACAATCTTCAAACATGAAGATGAGAACAAGGTTCGGGCACTTTTTCCGCCCAACCTCGAAGCTTACGCTTCCCCGAAATTCTTTATTCATTCAAAGAATACCCGACCCTACACAAATCCCTTAGAAAAAAGAAGTCGACAAGCAGGATGTAATATGATGTGTGCCTAGTATAACTAGTAATTCCACAAGCATTTTCATTTTTATAATTCATTTAAGAAACAATCAAGTTTGATACTAGGATATAATAGAGAGTTATAAATATTCCATCTGTTTCAATGGTCCTTAAGTTACTTGGCCAAGTAAAATGTCATGCACGACAAATAATAGTAGTTTTGGAAAAGAAAAACTACACTCTCTATAAACCCATATTCGGCACCTGTCTCGGAAGGTAACTTTCCAAACACATGTCATTTGCATTCAATTATCAAGCATGCATGGCTCCATTCAAAATAAAAATATCTTTCACAAACACATGAACTACACTTTATCTTTCAAGCAAACATGGTATTTAATGCAATAATTTCACAGATTTAAATCTTAAACAACATTAAGTTCATTTAAAATAAAATAATAAAATTTAAAAGAAGGTGTATCTCAAGTATGTAATCCAAGTACATATTTAAACAAGAATTAAATGAGCACACATTCTTTTGGTTCATTTACTCAATAAATTCAATCACAATTCAATATAATCCTCTTCTAATTCGTTTAATTTTCAAGTAATTATATTTTACTCTCTTTTTCTTTTTCTTTTCTGTTTTTCCTATTTCTCTTAAAATGTTATCTTTTCAAAATCATAAAGACACCTCATATTACTTTTGTTTCGTAGTAATTTTAGTTTCATTTCTAGATAATTATCAAGTTTCATTCTTACTTTCAAGCACAAATATTTACATAAAATTATTTAATCTTATCATTTTGGAAAACGTTTAGCAATTTTATTTAAATCAAAACACTATCTTTTATGTTTCTTTTCATTTTGAGAATTAAATCTATCTGACAGTTTTGGTTTTTCTGAAGCTTTTTCTAAATTTAAATAAATCTAAAACATTACGTTTTATGTGTGCATATTTTCAATTATGCAAAAACAAAATTTACTAGACAACCAAATCTATTGTTCCTTGATTGTTTTCTGTTCAAGCTTGTTTAAAAAAATTCTGATAAAAACACAATTTAGTGTTTGATCTTTTTTCTAAATTTGATAAATCACAGTGACAGGTTTTTATTTGATAAAATACAGAAATAAAAGAAAATGTTTCAAATTAAACATTCCAAGATTGTTAATTTGTAAATAATGATTTCTTTAAATCTACCTGGTAATTTCTTAAATCTGGTTTGTGTGTTCTTGACTGTCAATTTTTCTCTTTAGCTGTTCTTCTATTCAAATTCTCTTTTGTTTTTGTTTAGAACTTTTCTCCTTCTATCCTTTCTTGCGTATTATGAAGAGTTTGTTGTCTTGTATTACCTAAACTCTCTCTACACTTTCCATGCACCTCTCTTTATTAACTCCCTTTCTCATGTGTATAATGAAGAGGGATCTCTGTTATGAATTTCCCCCTCTCTTCTCTTTCACCTGTGCCTTTCCTTTGTCTTCTCCCTGCTGCATACGTGGGATGAATGGGACAAAATTGTGTTTAAATTTAACTCTCCCCTGGCTGCCCCCTTCACAGCTCTCTATTTTTTGTGAAAACAAAATAAAATTCCTCCTGGCCGCGCATGGGAGATTAGAAGAATAGTCAACAAAATAAAACAATAAAACTTTATGCCTAACTTCCTTCTTGGATGCACCTTATGCTCTCCTCCATGCATATGTGGAAGATCATAACCGTTTTCTAAATCAAACTTTCCTTGTCTCCTTTAGCCGTGCATCATGGTAGACAAGCCTTAAAATACAATTTAAAAATTGTAGCCTAAAATAAACTCTCTTCAGCCTGGATGCGCCTACGATAAGGAGAATGGATAAACATTTAAATAAAAACTCTCCTCTGTAACAGATCTCCTTCCCTCTCTCATGTGCGCATGTCTTTAGAAATATTTTTCTTCCTTCCTCTCTGTCTCATATGCTCATGGGATCCAACAGTCTCTTCTTTCAAAATCAAAATCTGTTCTTTTTCCTACCCTTCCCCAAAAACGGATTTTTGTCTTCTCCTCCTAATTCAAATTTTCCTCTCCCCATATCATGAAAAATGGTAGAGTCCTCATAAAGTCATATCCACTTTCTCAGCTTTGATCTCCAACAAAATTTACCAAAACTCCAAGTTCTTCTTCTTTATTGCATGAAAAATTTATTGAGAGATATTTGTTTTCAATTTGTTAACTGTTGTTCTCTTTTCAATTCCATTTTTGAACGTATTGCATTTCTAATTTCATTAAATACTAAATTTAATATCTATTTCTTTAAACATAAAATTCAATGTATGGATTTTCTTTAATATAAATATATAGAATAACAAGATCACTATATATATTTTCACCATTAAAAGTTTATTCCAATAATTTAGAATAAAACGCATTATTATTTTCAAATGAAAATAAAAGGTTTACATAAGGAAGTAATTCTTTAACAAAAATCAATTTGACTATCTTTTCGCAAATAAGCAATCTTTCCACTTTAAAAGCAAACATGTTCATTTTCACATATATTTGAACAATCGAATAAACTTGTTAAAAATTTCCAAACAAGAATCATCACGAAAACACATTATAACAACTAAGTGGTGTGTGAGATTCCATCATCCTTATTAACGTCTAATGGCTAAAACGACTCTACCTGAACAATGTTCGCACCTTCATTCTCGTTCACCTGTTCCTGCATTCACTTGCACTCAAGTTCTCATCATCAATGACAATCCCCAAATTTCATAATAATGAATTTCAAATCATTTCATTTGCATTTCAATTTCAATTTCACTAATCATCAATTTCAATTTCAATTTCAATTTCAATTTATATAAGACATCTAACATAAACATTGAAATTCTCATGATTAATAATCACATTAAAATAATTGATAAAAATCAGTACGTGACACTAGGTCAATCCTTTAGGATTCTATCATAATAAATAGGCATTCCATCAACTATTCATCTCTCATCTTCAATAAGTCAATTCGGTCAAACTACGTGGTCTTTGTGTGTATAACGTAGGCGAGGCTAATCTTTGATCAACCCTTGAGGCCCCTAAGATAGGTCTTTTAGGTAAGGTTCTTGGTTGAAAACTCTCTAAAATCCAAAAACATCCAAATATCTCAGAAAATCCCTAAACATTCAAATATCAGAAAATCTCTAAACATTCAAATATTGGAAAACATTGAAAAACTCTAAAAATCCTCAAATAACCAAAAACATAAAAATTCACATAACCTTTCAAAAAGACCAAAAATAGCCTCAAAACATTTCCAAAAATCTGAAAACCATCCATCCCATTTCGCTTTCATCTGCAAAAACCTTCATCCATAATAAATCAATCATCCCCTGCAACCTTTGGAAAAATAAATAGAAAGCAAGTATAGCAAGTCATAAAGTGAGAACTTAAGTGTCAAAATCTAAAGTCTAGATTATAGGTAAATGCATTAGTGGAGTTTGTGTCAACAGATTATCAAACATCGTCATCCTAAATCAACCCATATGATCAACATGTCCTAGGATGTATCCTTCCTATGATGGACATCGGTATCAAAAACAATCTTAGCTATATTTAAACTAGCAAAAGATATAGATAACACTGACAGTTTATCTTTGATCTTTTCTTCTGATTTATCTTAATGACCCATTCTGAGGACCTCTCGATGATATCTATCAAAATGATTTAGAGAGAAAAGAATGGGGAATTGATCATTATCTTTCATTTGTTGTGCTTGTGGGTATTCTTGTAAAATAATATTGGTGCATACTCACTTGGTTGTGTGTAGGGAGGTTGATTAGAGTTAATTGTTGTCTATAGCATATGCTTTGGTCCAATGTTTCCTAAGCTTCTAACTTATATTCCAATGATGTTTTTGTATGTCAAGGTTTGAACAAGAACTATCCTATCTATTTGCAGAGTCAAATTCCATTACACTAGATACAATGCCATCCTAGTTATCAATACCTTGATGCATCGTGTCTATGTGTTATATCAAACAATAAGGAACGATGAAAAATCCCAATCCAAAGATATGATAAAATCATCATCATCATCATCATGCATTTCTCATCACCATATGTAACAAAGTCTTTGTGGATCATAGACTTGTTGGATCTTTTGAGGAAATCATCAAAATTAATGGTCAAAATCGACAATCTTGTTTCTTCTATCTTCTCTCCGCGCTAACCTAGTGTGTCGTCAAAAAGTGTAGTCTTTGACACTTTTTCACTCATTTTGGCTTTTTCCATTGGATTTTGGCCTTGTTTTGCCTTGGTCTAGTCTTGAATGCTTGCAAATCAAAAACAATCTAATGGTGTTTTACAAAGGTGTTGTGAAGTGTTGTACTAAATCTTCCCACTTTTCTAAGAACCTTTCAACACAATTCACCTAAATAACCCCTTTTTACCCCTTTTCAAGCCTTGTGCCAAAGTGTTGTAAAGTGTTGTAATGTGTTTTCACACTTTCCTAGGCTTATCATCACTAATTCAACCCTTTTTAATGATAAATTAGTCCCTTAATGTACTTTTAGGCCCGATTTAAGTGTGTTTTGGGAGGCAAGTCTAATAAACATCATTTAACACCTTTTTATTCCCAACCACCACTTGAATTTGTCCAAGTGGACTAGGTCGCCATCGCCTAGTCCCTTTTGACATAAAATTCAAAATTAAATCAAAAACCTAACGGGAATTTTCCTCCAGAACCCTAGTGTCGACCTATCATGTGACATTTTCAGGAAATTAGGGTATATCTTGTATAAATAAGGTTTTTCACCTTCATTCCCCCCCCTAAGATCATTTTTCATCTTCACAATCACTCTTGTACTCAAGCTTCCCAAGCAAGCAAAAAAACACAAGGCATCTCAAGCAACCTCCATTGGAGTTGGTTCTTGCATGTTGCAGATTTCAACAACAAAGGATTTGGTGAGTGTTTACATTGTTCTATCATCCAATCATCTTTCCTTCCATTGTTTCTCATTTGGGTTTAAGTTACCATCAAAGGGGTTTGACTTAGACAAACCCCTATTCCCTAACCCCAACATTTCCTTTATCTTTGCATGTGTTTTGCAGGTTGTATGTAGATTTGGCAAGTTACAAAGTGTTGAAGAGGGTACAATCATTCCATTCAAGTCAACTCAAGTCATCAAACCCTAGGTGGAGAAAAAGGACAACTTGCAGACCATTTTCTAGAGATTCAGACACGGGCATCTATAGAAAAGGAAAGTGCAAGTGGGGACCCATAGAATCAAACCTTCAGGCTCCTAAAAGTACCATGATGACTAGGTCACCATCATTGGTGACCTTGTCCCTGTACTAGGCCTCAAAAAAGGTTTTGATATTTTTGGATACCCTTTTTCCTAAAACCTAGTCTAGCATAATTTCTTGACAGAAGGACTAGGTCGCCCATTCTAGCATAAGTGTCCCTTTGTAGATTTCAAGCAGATTTAAGAACATTCTGGGGCTCCTCTTCTGCAAGTTTCATTTCCTAGGTGCATCATCTCTGCATTTTCTAGTTTCCTTTCAGATTGCATGCATTTAGGTCATTTAGTTTAACTTGTGTATAGTTTACATTTGCTTTCATTTACATTCCTTAGTTAGATTAGTTTCATTTCATTTCCAACATTCAACCACACTTCTCACACACAACACAACCCTATTCATCCCATACCCTTTAAATGCAATCATCAAAAATCCTATCAACAAGGTGAAAGAGTGTCATTCCTAAACCAAGTGCTCCTGGGTGAAAAACCCTAAGGGCCTAGTAAAAGGGAATCCTCTTTCCCTAGTTAACTTTATAATCTTTTTGGTGGTTCATTTTGGTGAACCCGGTCATAGACCATTTTTTAATATTCTTATTTTTGTATTTCATCTTAGGATTAAACTTGCATTGCATCAATATTTTGCATTGTTTGCATCCTAGGGTTTGTAAAAAAGTGCATTAGTGAAAAATTTCATGATAGATTGCACTTTTCATTGCATTTTAACAAAAAAATTACAAAAAATATATGCATTTTCCTTCTATACCTGCATTGAAAAAGAATAAAAATCAGACAAAGCATACAAAACTTTCAAAAAATTCCAAAAAATCACTATTTGGACTAAGTGGCCACACTGGGCGACCTAGTCCTCTTGCATACTTGGCATAGTATTTTCTGCCACTTTCAGCACATTGTCTACATTTCTATTTTTTGCAATTGCATTTCTATTTCTGTTTCCAGATTTTCTATTTTAGTGAATTTCTTGTCATTCACTTGCTTTCACTATGGCTCCATCTTTAAAAAAAAATTGGATGTCCTTCAAATCCCCCATGGATATGTCAAGCTGCACTTTTTCCACTAATCCTAATGGCCTTGAACCTACTCCCACTCAATCAACTCCAAATGAGTTTCCTCCTCAAGAAATTTACATCATTGGAGATGATGATGCTAGCATGAATCGGTTACTCAATGAATGCCTAGACCATCTTGAGGCCAATGCAGCATTTTACCCATCCATGCAACAACCCCCATTTCCCAATGTGTCACCAAAAAGTGTAGTCAAGTTGACACTTTTTAACTCATTTTGGCCTTGTTTTGCCTTGATTTAGTCTTGAAAGCTTGCAATTCAACAACAATCTAACATTGTTTTACTAAGGTGTTGTGAAGTGTTGTAAAACATCTTCCCACTTTTCTAAGACCCTTTCAACACAATTTACCTAAACAACACCCTTTTACCCCTTCCCAAGCCTTGTGTCAAGGTGTTGTAAAGTGTTGTAAGGCATTTTCACACTTTCCTAGGCTTATCATCAACCAATTAACCCTTTTCTTATGTTACTTTGTCCCTTTAATTTAATTTTAGGCCTGACTTAAGTGTGTTTCAAGAGGCAAGCCTGATACACATCATTAATCACCATTTTATTCCCGACCACCACTTGAATTTTAATTTGGCTTAAAATTCAAAATTAAAACAATTTCTTAACAGGAAATTGCCTCCAAAACCCTCGTCTCATATGATGTTTTCTCACTCTTTGTGACATTCTTCTATATGTCTCTATATTCTTCTATATGTCATGCATTCCTTTTCGCTTTTCACTTTTCCCTTTTTCCTTTCATTTAGGGATGATGCAAGGCATTGATACCACAATGTCTCCTTCATGTTGACCCAAATAGACTCTTCTTATTTTTTGTTTCCTTTTGCCTTTCATTTGGGGATGATGCAAGACATTGAGTCTACAATGTCTCCTTCATCTTGACCCAAATGGACTCTTTTCATTTTTTGTTTCCTTTTTCTTTTCATTTGGGGATGATGCAAGGTATTTAGACCGCAATGTCTCCTTCATGTTGACCCATTTGGACTCTTCTCCTTTTTTGTTTCCTTTTTCCTTTCATTTGAGGATGATGCAAGACATTGAGACCGCAATTTCTCCTTCATGTTGACTCAAAAACAAGGATCTTTTTCGTTTGTCTTTTTCTTTCACTTTTGTTGTCCTTTTTGGGATGATGTAAAGCATTGAGACACCCTATGTCTCTTTCATGTTGACCCAAATTGAGTTTTCTCTTCATTTTCTTTCACTCTCTTTGTGTCTTCTTCTAGTTCTATGAATTTGGGGGAATGATGATAGTTCCATGCTTTCTAAACAAACATTGTAGCAATGAACATACTAACCCCAGATGCATAGATCCCTTATGTGTTTGTGGTTTTCCATTTTGGGGGAAACCCCCTTTCCCTCTTCATTTTTCTTTCTCTTTGCATGACGTAGCCTCCGTTGGAGACCTATCTCTTTGCATAGGGCTTTCCAAGTAGGCTCTCATTTCCTTTCCTTTCTTTTTGCATCATGCCTTTCTCTACTTTAAATTCATTGCTCACAAACCAGTGTGTAGAAATTCCTTTAAAGTGGGGGCATACACTAGCATTATTTATTTTGCATGTGCATTTGTTTCTATTTTTCCTTAGTTCCTAGTATAGCCTTCTCACTTCACATGCTATGTTTTCTCACTTAGTGGATGACATTCAGTGTAATGTCATTCATAAGTGTGACTTATCTTAGCATATTACATTCCTCTTAGTGGCCTGATGCAACACACTGCATCCCCTAAGTTGTAAATCTTCTATCCTTCGCTAGGTCCTCTTTTTGGAAACATTATACGTAATGTTCCATAAGTCAAATACCTCATATGAACTAAACAAGACTCCTTGGAACACTCTTTTTACATTTTTTCATTTTTACATTTTGCATTTTTACATGTTGCATTTTTGCATTTGTGCATACATGGCCACCTTGCATAACACAACTTGTATTCCTGTGGTGCCATCTTGCATGTTTTCATGAGTTCTAAGCATCCAAGGCTTTGCTTGTCTCATGAACCGCACCCTTGTCTTTTGTGGCACCTTATCAAAGTTATTAGGAGGTATAACTCTGGTATGGTTGAGCAAGAAGCCCAACTAGCGGCACAAATTTCCCCATAGCCACCTTTGTGTGTGTGAGTGCATACCAACCGTGTGTATGTATCTCACCTCCTTTTTGGAATTCTCACCCGGTGGACAACCGAAAGTCTCGTCGGCCCAGAGTGAGTACACCCTTTTCCTTTCAGACAAATAGCCTAGATCTGATCCACAACTAGCTGGACAAACGATCGAAGCTTGATCCAAATTTTTCTCTCCACTCTTTCACATCACTCCTTGTGTGATATTTTGTGATTATGTTTAGTTTACCATGGGATCTTGATCTTAGGGGCTTGATCATCCCTCTTGATCATAGTCGTCTCACCTTACTAGCATGATTACATTAGATCTCGCTCAACATGCGTGATTCGGCTACTTTAGTGTGAGTTTGAAGCAAGTTCATCCTATCACACTAACTCATTTGACTGCAAAATCCAATGAAATTTTTTGACAAAAGATGTAAAATGAGATGATCGTCAAGTAATTGTGATATTTGATGTGTAATTTTCAATTTTTTTAAATTTTATCCCCGACGTTCATCGAAATTTTGATGAACTTGAATTTTCGTTGAAAATAAGTAAAAGTGAGTTTGACGAAAATAAATAAAAGTGAGTTCGATGAAAATAAATAAAAGTAAGTTCGATGAAAATAAATAAAGTGAGTTCGACTATTTATTGCGACATTGATGAAGGAGAGCCATTGATAGAGTTTTAAAACAAGATGATCAACGACCATAATTTGAACTCAAGCGACTAAGTGTCAGCTTGCTTGCATGAGATTTCTATAATAAATTAATGGTTATACGCTCCATTCCTTTGCCATAAAGAAGGTTTTTGGCTCATTTTTCCCCATAATTGTAACCGTTCAAGAGTAGAGAAAGTGATCAAGTTTGAGGAAACGACGTGAAGAGCTCCAATGAATAGTGGCAGAAGGCATTAACATCGAATTTCCATATATGTAAGAAAATAATCACACTTCTTTGTATCAATTGCATTGAATTAAGCTAGTATGGATAGTTAGTGAAAATTCTAAAAGCTCTAATATCCTAGAGTTTACTATGGTTTATATGTCATGCATTATCAATTGGGCTGGTGAGAATTGTATGAAGTCTAGGATGGTTTTTATTTTGTGGTTTGTTTCTTAAGAATTTAAACTAGTAGGTCCTTTTCCATCAATTGAAATTTTGAAATCCTAGCTCTGTCACATTGTCAAAATAGGTGAACCTAGTGATTCTAGTGCCAAACCAGAAAGAAAACCTAAACAAAGAGAGTTAAGAAACCTAAAAACCAAGATGGCACACCTAAACTTAAGCCAGATGTACCTAAAGCATCTGTAAAGTCTAAAGGAAAGAAAAGAACTCATGATAGGTTCATGGAGGGTGCATCCAAACACATCAATGAAGGAGGGTCACAAATTGGAAAAAGACCCATAGGGCAAGTTGTTGTGAATAGTAGGCTAATTGATCTTGCTAGTGGGATTAGAGAGGTTGCTTAACCACATAGTGGATGAGAGCTATTCTTATATATTTTTTCTATTATCGCCAGGTTGAGGGTAGTCATTGTCTTTTTCCAGAATTCATTTGTGAATGGCACCCTCATCAAAAAATACCTTGATTGACTTGGGTATAACCATTAATGTGATGACTAAGGAAAAAATTCTGATATTGTTATTAATAAACCTTAGACCTACACCAATTTTTCTACAGTTGGTAGATAGGTCAACAGTGTAACCTGAGGGCATCATTGAGGACTTGGTCATAGCATTCAAATTTGTACTTCCAGGTTTGAAAATCATATTTTAAAGCAACATATCATCAGATTTCATTTTTACACTTGTCCATTTTCATAATTTCATTTCCAGATTTTGTTGTGCAAGTTCAATATTCTGATTTTAGGAGTCTAACGGTTGAAAATCATAGTAAATCATAATTTAATAAGTTCTGGAATTAGAATTTTAAATTGTTTTTTGGGGTCATTAACTTCAGACTATCTTCTCTTTTGCAGGGGTGGTTGCATGCCAAAAAAATTTGGTGTAAAATATCAAAATTATTATATTTTGTTACATGTCTATGATTAAAAATTATTGGAGTGTGAGTTTGATATTTTTTGAAGATCTAAATATTCAAGCTTGGTAAAGAAAATTCATGTCAGATAATATTAGTCCAGAACAAAATGAAGAGAAACTTGATAGATTGTGGGCTAGATTGAAAATAAAGGGTGATGGGAAATGTTATTGTCCTTGCAATAATTTCAAGGGCTTAAAGATGAGAATATTTTTAATCACAATAGTTGAGAAACATTGTGGGCAACATGGTCATGTTGAAGGGGGGCATGATTATCATCCATTGGTAAGTTGTTCATTATATGTGTTTATATTGATTGAATTTGTAAATGTTTATATCGTTTTAAAATTTTATATATATATATATATAAAATCACTTGATCATGATTATGGTTTATTTGTGTCTATGATTATTATAAAGGTGGGGTGCCCTAGGGCACATGATATGGATTATCACAACCTGGAGAATGTGGTTTTGCAAGTGGAGGAACATGGAGCTGTGAATATCGAAGATGAAGTTAATGATACTATGGAAGAAGATCATGCACCAAAAAACACAGTTGAAGATGATAGTGCAAATACATTGATCCATGACACATTTAGTGGCACATCTGATCATGATGATCGAGATGACTTTGATGATGTTCATTATTTACCTGTACTTGAGAAGGCATACGAGCCCCTTTATGAAGGCTCCCAAACAACTCTTCTCTTTATTGTATTGTTGTTGATGAACTTGAAGGTTATGAATGGTTTATCCAGCATAGAAATCTCACGGATGTTAAGGTATGTCATATATGTCATATTTTTTCATCTATTTTAGTTGTTCTTAGTTCATCACTAGTAAATAAAGGATGAAATATGTACCATTAATATTCTTTATATTAACAAATTATTTTTTGTTGTAGATTGATTGGTGAATTTTTGTTACCACCATCAAATATTTTACCTCGCTCATAATGAGATTTATCTAGCATTATGGAAGGTATTGGAATGGAGTATCAAGCAATAGATGCATATCCCAATAATCATATTATATATCATAAACAACATGAATTTGCAACATAATACCTAGAATGTCATATCAGTAGATATCGAATAGATCAACTAACAAAAAAGGTGCCTCGCAAGGTTCTTCATTATATTCCACATATGCAACGATTATTTAGACCTGTGAAAGCTTAGTGCAATTTATGGATTACCATGCACGAAATAGAAGTGGAGATGACATTCTTCAAATTCCTATTGATGATTTTACATTTAGGGACATGGAGGAAAAATGGCCATAGTTTAAAGAAGAACCTCATAATCTCAAGCTTTCATTGGGAGCGAATGGTGTCAATCCATTTGGAGAGTTGAGATCTATTTACTCAGTGTGGCCTGTTTTTGTTATCAACAATAATATTCCTCCATGGATGTCAATAAAGAGGGAGCACATAATGTTGGCAATGATTGTTCCAAGTATTTGTTTACATAAATTTTCTTTAACGTAGTAGCATCTCATTTGTCTTATTTGTTGCATAATGACTTGTATTTTTTTCATTTAATAGTCATGTACATTAATTTATATATATTGCACTAAAATGGTTATAATAATTATGTAATGTTTATGTTCATTCAGCTAGGTAAGTACCAAGTTAAAGATATGAATGTATATATCGAGCCTCTTATTGACGAGTTACTAAAGTTATGGAATGGCGTCACTATGTATGATGTATCTAGACCAATAGGACAAAGACAATTTCAATTCCATGCAATGCTTGCATGCACAATTCATGATGCCCCAGGGCTAACACATTTTTTTGGTATGTTATAACATTCGACTACATGAATTTAATGATATTTAATTTTATGAATTCGATAGCATGCATGTTTTTAAAATAATCTATTCATTATATATAATTATAAAAATTGACGTATTTAATCCAATTATATATAATCTTGCAAGTCTTCAAACAAAGGAAAAATTTACATGTCCAATTTCTGGTCCAAAGATGAAATCTCATCGTTCAACAAGTTTAGGAAAGCAGGTGTTTGATGAGTATAGGCACTTCCTACACAAAAATCATAAGTATCAAACTACTGAAAAACATCTTTTCAATGGGAAAGAAGAGACTACATCAAAACCACGAAGAATGACACCTCGCCTATGGAAATTGGAATATAATAGAATTAATCATCAAGGTTATACATCGGATCAAATTGTTTATCTATCATAAATGATATGTTTGGAATTTATATTTTTATATTGTTTTGTGTTTACTTATGCTGTAATTGGCAATGATTGTCATTGTTAATTTGTTTAACTTATATGCTTCATGAAGGTCATCAAGGCATTAATGGTCAAATTCCACGGGGACTGAAAAGTTATCCCAAATAATTTAGTAGGTTGCCCTTCTATGAGCAGCTAAATATTATTTGTTTGATACAATGCATATTGGAAAGTATAACAGAAACGTTATGGAAAATATTGGATGGAAGGCATGACAAATACAAAATTGTAAAAAAATTTAGTGACATTCAGGAACCAAATCATGCAATAAAAAATGTCATTCAATTAAATAGCAATGGAGACCAAATTAATATAAGTTCCCTTCCTTGGTTATTAACGGAGCAGCAAAGCAATGCTATAAAAGAAGTCATACAAAAAATTCAGTTTTCCACAGGATTTTCTGCGAACATAAACAATATCATAACAAAGAAAGATGAATTTGGGTCAGGGATGAAAACTCATGATTGTCATACCTTCATTAAGGTAATTATTCTAGTATATTATACATATATTTGTATACTACATGTACTTTTCAGTGTATTATGTTTACTACTTTTGGAAAAATAATGAAAAGATCATTTTATAATTGTTGTAGTACGTTCTACCTCTATCTCTCCCAGACAACTTCGACAACAATGTCAAGAAAGTTATATATGATCTTGGAAAATACATGAGATAAGTAGTGATATTTTTTCAATTCGTTGTATAGATCTTATAACTTCTATTTGTTTTACTTGTTATGTAATATATTATATATTTTTGTTAAATCTCATTAATATGTTTGTGCCTTGAATCACTTGTAGATGGTTGTCATCTAAAGAAACCCATAAAGAAGATATAAATTCATTGTCTAATGTGTGAAATGTAAAAGTGTCTACCTTCGGCATTTTTCAATGCACAAGAACACTACCTCATACACCAAGTTGAGGAGATTGAATTGTGTGGATCTATACACACAAGGTCAATGTGGATGGTTGAGAGGCACTTTAAATTTTTGAAGGCTTTGGTTAGACAAAGAGCACATCCTGAGGGTTCTATGGTGGAGGGATATATGGTATACCATACCATGGTGTACATTACTGAATATCTTCCTAAGTTTGTAACAAAGATCCATGTAGATCACATTTGGGATCCCAGCTCCATTAACAAGTTTTAAGGGGAGTACTTGATGGGGAAAGGTAGATTGACGAAAGTGAGAGGTAATTATAAGATGGTCATGGAGATTAATTAGAATATATTTTACATTTGGTTTTTATGTATATTGTACTTATTTAATTATTAATCTTCAATATACATCAATTATAAATTAAGGTCGTATACCATGGTAATTAACTAATTATACGTCGTTTGTGAATTTGATTTTTTTTGATATAGTTGGTCGAGAGTGGGATGCACTACATTTGTATGTAGCAAACAATCTTGATTGGATGACGGTACGGATTGAACAATGTCAATAATTTGGTCGCGCATTAACATGGGAAGGTGTGGCTTCATTGGTTAAAGAAGTTCATCATAATGGAGATTTCAATGTTACACCAAGGTAAATTGATTTAGCATATGGTTTAAGAGATAAACAGGTACATATAAATATATTAATCACCCATATTATTTAATTATTTTCAATTATATTGATGTATATATATGCTGAGATTTTTTTCTTTGCATACATTTGACCAAGAATAAATATGTTTATCAACTGACAATATTGCAATAATTTTTACATGTTTGACATATTGCAAGTGAAACACCACAAGGCTATGTGGTGCAATGGTCATAAATTTTGAATGAAAAAGTTGGATGACACAAAGAAAACTTGTGATTCTGGGATAACTGTAGTCTTTCAGGTGACTAATGTTTCATCTAGAAGCGACATACATCCAGAATTCTCAAAAAATCGATACTATGGGATTTTGGATGATATACTTGAGTGTGATGTTAAGTACTTCAAATTAGTTTTGTTCGTCGTCCTATTGTACAAGCTACGATTGAATGAAAATTATCCCAAGAGAACTATTATCGAACATGATAATGGATTTACCATGTTTAATACAAGGTATTTCGAGCGAGATGGAAATGAGCCCTATGTTCTTCCAAGCCAATGTGAGCAAATATTTTACTCAGAGGTTCTAGGTAAACCATGTTGGTCATATGTTGTTAGACATGATCCAAGAGGAAGGTCGGTAAAGTTTAATGTGGTGGAAGAAGAAGATACCAAAGAGCTAGAAGATGATGTAGATGATGATCGAGATCAACAGTTAGTTGATGATGTGCCTGATGAAGATGTCGAAGAGGAGGAACTATATCATGATGATGTAGGAGTTAATGTTCATGAATATGATATCTCTGTGGATGATGACATTATCAAAACTGATATCAATGATGATGATGATGATATGACCAATCCTTACAATGTCGAATCTGGATTAGATGATATAGACAAAGAGTTGTATGAAGAAGAAGATCAATGAGATTTAAATTTATGAGTTATGCGATTGTATTATCTATTTCATATTAATTTATTGATAGAATTATATTTGACTTATGTGGTTACATAATTAATTCATGATGTTTTAATTTTTTATGCCATTACATAATTAATTCATGATGTAAGTTTTAATGTTTAATATTAATTCATGATGTTAGAACTATTGTATCTCTCCTATAAATTTCCATATTATTATAATGAATAGAGTTTCAATACATTTGAAAGGTCAAAAAATTAAAACATTTCAATAGTGATGTTAACAACCTTGAAATTAGTGTGTTTTACGTTTCATGTGATCATAAAAGATTAAAAATTTAGTTGTAGAGGTGGTTGTTCAGTGGTTGAGGTGTAAAGGACTTTAAAAATCATAAATTTATCATTGTAAATATTTTTGATGGTTGAGGATTTAAAATACAAGCTCTTGACATTCTAAAATCTGTGTTTTTCTTCAAAAAAATTGTATTTTTCCTATTTTACAGCACTGTACGGTCACATACAACCATATTTTGATGTGAAATCAATTCCATGTCATGAAGATATGTGTTATATTTTATTTGAATCTGATTTGAGGGCTTAAGGCGTTGATTTGAATTAGAAAGCTTCATTTCTTTGCATACAGCCCAGTTACCCTATTTTTGAGGGTTTTGTAGTCCAAACATGATATAAAGGGGCTCTTACACTTTTGGTGATTACTGCAGCTTATGTAAGAGGCCCCATGGATATTTTTGTAATTTTAGGATGCATGAATAGGGCGTAGGATGAGAAATAAAGAAGGTATAGTTGTTGTCCTCAAGAGTTTTGTGAAGAAAAGCATGTGAAATGAGAGGTTCAAGCCTAGGTTTTAAAAACATATGTATGGGAGATCTGATTTTATGAATTTTTATGCATGTGTAGACCTAATGGGTTGTTTTTGAGTTGTTTTTGAGGTCAAGGAGGTTGAGGAAGTAGGATATTCAATAAACCCTCATGATTTTGGCCTAAAACAAGGGTTTTTGGGTTTGACAAGAATTTGGTCGTACAAGTGGAATATTTTTTGTGGATTTGGAGGTTTGGAGGTTGTTAGCTCTCAAAAATGCAAGTGAGAATACCTCAAGAGGTTTCCAATCTCTTGATATATTTTAGGGTAACAAACAAGGCCAAATAATTTGAACCTTCTTCTCTTCAGGTGCTGCCAAACCTAGGTGGGTCTACCTTTGTGAACTGAGCAGACTTAAGTGATGTGATTTTTTTTACAACAATCTATTCACAGTGGAAATCTTACAGTGAACAGATATAATCCTAATAAAGTGTATGTTTAATATTAGAATATGTTCAGTTAACAGATGTAAAAAATAAAATGGACTAATAACTTTGCCAATTTAACCATATGTATATATAACTTTAAGTTATTTTTATTTTAACTAAAAGTACTGAAGTTACAACATACAAATTAAATGATATTTATGATTGTAAAATTTATGATTAAATATATCTCTTAGAATCCTTTTTGTTCCAATTTGAAAATAATTCTATATTATAGAATACATTTTTTAAAATTTTAAGATGAAAGTAGCAAGGAAAAATCAAACAAATATCTTCATGAAAGAAGTATATTGGCGTGAAATTAAATACGATTTGTATTCCAATGTAAAAACTACAAAGAATGGAAACAATTCTTTCAATACATAAACTATTATGTAGTAGTCAATTGAAATGATCTAAATAGTCTAATAATTTGACCATTAGCATATAGCAATTTCTATAGAGTTGTAGATCTCTTCCATTTCAAAAACACAAAACAATATTAGGTAGATAATCAAACATCTTCCATTTATATAGTGACTTATTTATCCTAGAGGCATTAAGTATATAGTATACAAAGAAAACCAAAAAACCCACAACTACCCCTATTTTGAAGGAGTTTAGTTTTCTCCCCTTCCTGGTCTCCCTAATATTGTCTAATTATTTTAAAGAGACCAAGGGTCATAACACAACTTTATTCAACCCACTAAATATCTTGGTTAATGAAACTTGACAAAAGCAACAAAACAATTGCTACATTTGGCATTTCATGTGGAATGAAGAGTGGTGACAATAATCTACTTATAGTTTAATAAAACGCTATTTTTATAAGAAGGCTTGACATTAAAAAGATAAGTGTTACTTATAGTTTAATAAAACACTATTGTAGTTTTACCAACATATAGTATTGTATGCTTGCATGGCTTCTTAGTTAATGCTTGTATGGACAATATTCTTTAACAAAATTATTATAATAAGTCAAATAATTATATTATTTATTATGTAAAATATAGTTAATATATACTTAACTATATTGTACAATATTAAAACCTCGCTAAATGGTGCCATAATTTTGACAATATTAAAACCTAGCTAAATGGCGCCATAACTTTGAATTTAATTAACATACTCTAAAACCTAACGAAACCAAGTTGTAGCTCATCAAATTAGAGAAGTGAAAGGTCAATACCAGCGCCGAGGAAGAGTTTGGAGGAATGAAAACAAGGTCAATACCAACGTCGAGGAAGATTTTGGAGTTAAAACAAGGTCAATACCAATGCCGACAAAGAGTTTGGAGGAGAGAAAACAAAGTCAATACCAACGTTGAGGAAGAGTATGGAGGAGTGAAAACAAGGTCAATACCAGCCCTGAGGATGAGGTTGAGGGCACCTAGGTAAAATCGACAACCAGGGGACAATGAGTATTGTAAGTTTGGCACCCCCTTTCTCTTTAACCTTCAATTTTCATGCCTAGCATGGAATTATGCTTACATAACATAAACTCAAAAAAATGGAATTTTATAGGGGCAAAGGATCCCAAGTATATGCTAGGCTAAGCTAGATCTAATGAATGGAAATAGTGGCATACAATTATTCTTTAATACCTCCACTACAAACATATGCAAGGAAAGGTCTACTCCCTTCTTGGTGGTGATAACCTCCTCCACACACAACCCTTAGAAATTATGAATAGAGGAATATAATCTTTGAAGAACTCAAAGTTGATTCTCTCCTACCTCATGCAATATTTAGTCCTTTTATCCTTACAAACATTTATAGTGATTACTAGAGGCACATAGACCAATTCTTCATAATATAAGAATTTGATCATACTTTTCCAATGATGGCATTATGAGAAAACCTTAGGTTAAATGAAGAACCTTCATTTGAATGTGATGTCGTCATGACCTTTGAATGAAGAACCTTCATTCAAAAATGATGCCATGTCAAGACTTTCAAATGAAGGTATTTTTTATTTTAAATATTTCATGTCCAAAATGATTTATAAAAGGAACCTTTTCATGAAGGGCCCTCAAATGGAGACCTTAATTCAAAGGTCCTTCATTAGAAGATCCTTCATATGAAGGTTCCTTTAATTTCATCCCATTATAGCTCTTAGAGTTGTTAGAGATATTTTTGTTTCGAAGTAGAGATTGGACCATAAAATAGTGTCACCAGGACTCTACCAAGATATCCACCAAATTGATAAACCCTAACTTAACAACCACAAATTCACAAGAAAAATGCCCCTATCAGCCCTAGGGCATCAAATCAATGCCAAGTTTCTTGCTTTAACAGACCCCTAAATGAAATTAACCTCTATCATACCATGTTGCACACCAATCTACCGAGTTATAGTTCCAAGACAGTGGATGAATTGGTGGATGTCATTTCTATTTAGCCCTCAAACCCTTACATAGGCAAAACAGGGTAGTCCCTGTATTTGATTGTTTTCTCCCACAAAATAGTGATTTACCACTTCAAAACAAATTAAAATGAAAGGGAACACATATATTTATCTACAACAGTGATCTCAAAGCATTTCAAACTTGTACGGATCCATACAACACAAAAGAACTTCAAAAAAACAATAAAAACATAGAGAATTGCTTCAAGAACGGGGTATTTGATATGAAATTTTGGAATCAAATCCTCCAACAATTGCAACAATTGCAATGGGATGGGAATACAATATGATATAAGTGGGATAATAAATGCATCGTTTGAAGCATCAAACCAATATGCAAAGATGAAAGAAAGTGCTAACCCCTTAAACTAAAAAAGTTTCTTTTAACTTTAAGTTTGTTGGGTAGCCAAATATTTTAAGTTATCAAATCCTACCATCATACATAATCAAAAAAAATTGTTTCAAATGACTATGAGCACTAACTTTCACTATTTGAAGATGTTGAAACCTTGTCATAGAGAACTAGAACATTGATGCAACCACTCATCCTACCTTAAAACATACCAAAGGTCTCCTAGCAATTAGACATAGGAAGATTTAAGATGACTTAAACAATTTTTATTGCCAAAGCATAAACTTATGATGACTTAACCATGCCTAGTACACAATCCCTCCCCATTAACCACTTAGACATATGGAAATTAAATGTAAATTTGCTGCTATTTTTAATCATGTAGGTGTCCAATAAACCACTTTGTGGTGTTTCCCTTCAAGTTTATTTACTTGAATGAAGAGAAAAAGTCCTTTGATTACAATTAGAGAATACATTTGAGGCCTTGGTTGTGTAACTGGTGGACCATAGTCACATTTAACACTTGTTACAAAGTTTGAGAGTTAAAACGTTAAGTAGATTTGATTTGTGATGGACACATTTGGATGGTAGTAACAATAACTTGCAATCTATCAAGACTTGATTACCTTATAACTTGCAATCTCCTCTTCCCAATGATGGATCACTGAGTTTGATCTGAAATGTCAACACAAAAATACACACAATTGAATCCAAAAGCTAAGTATCTACCTTATAACCTGTCAAATTCTAGCGAAATAATAGATTAATCATAATGTCACCTTGGGATCACATCACCATGAAAGAACTTCATCCAACATCATTATGAGTGCAGGTACCACCAAATAGGTATTTATCAGATTTTTCTTCCTCAAGCGAGGGAAATTCAGGAAGAGAAGAGGAAAGTGAGACATGTAGTAGGTCTAAAAATGGGAGATCAACTAGAGGTCAAAAGATTAGAAGAATATTTCGTAAACGCATGGAATTTTTTGTTGTTGAAGGTGGTTCATTTTCTTATGATGATGAGAGCATAGGTGACATTGAGGTTCCCTTGAGGTACAAACATCTACAGAAAAAATGGGTACCCAAGGAACTTCCTCGAATAAACACTGATTTTTGTGTCAACGAGAGGATATATCGCATAGCACCATCGTCATTACATGGTTTGGGCCTATTTTGCATGGATGGCATAAATTTTTGCTACGACAAAGTTATTGAATTGATGGAGTATGTCGAACCCTATTACAGTTACAAATATTGGATGTAGTTGGTTTGATATACATGAAGTATGCGTAGGTATGCACTGTCAGCAAATTATATACAACTAAAAGATAAGAATCAAAATAAAGGAGTGGCTAGGTACATTGACGAAAGGCCAAAAGCATTAGGGAATATTGCAGGGTTTATAAATAGTACATGACCTGGGTCAACAAATAAGCAACCCAATTGCATATTCGAGGCACACGAGGGAAACCGTGTAGTCGTATGTGCGATAAAATCAATAACTATAGGGGAAGAGTTGCTAATATATTACAATTTGAATCACTTAGATAAAAACATAGTTACTATGGGGGTGGTATGTACTATATACCATTTTACCCAACCTCCAATTAATGACTCCAATATACCATTTTATTATTATGTTTTTTTTCGTAAGTCTATTGGTTTCATTTCGGTAATGTTTTTTTATATTTATTTTTTGTCACAGTGGGATAGTGATCATATGGGGAAGGCTCAAGCCCAGAGCATAGATCACAATTCCTCTTTAGGTGCTTCTACCCAATAGGTTTACCTCATTGTAATTGTACAAATTAGATACGAGCAAAATGTTTTATTATTATGTTTTTTCCATGAGTTTATTGGGTTAATTTCGATAATGTTTTTAATATTATTGTTGCAATTGACTGATCGGGGAAAGGAACCAATAGTAGAGGAGAGCATCCATAGGCAGGTGCATTCACTATTATGCGATGATGACATCACATTTTCCACAAACCCTGTGGATATGATGAGGAAGGCCCAAAAAAAATGCAATGAAGAAATCCTTAAGTTGGTATTCATAGTGCCTCAAACAGATGAGATAAGAGAAAGGGTTAAAATATTGACTAAGAGAGCACAAAACTTGCAAGTAATTTGTAATAAGATATTTAATTATAACATAAGTTCATTCATGGTTTTATATTTTGTACTCTTTTATGTCATGAACTAAAATATGTGTTGTTTTTACAGGATTATTTGCATCCTCATGATGCTGCTGGCCATGATCAGGGTACTGCAAGTGTTGCCCAAGGAGTAGGGGTTGGTACAAGTGCCAATCCTGATCTTCTTATGTATACATCACATCATCCAACCCCATCATCTGTGCCTATATTATCGATTGAAATATCGGCAACACATACCATGCAGGCACCTGGTAGTGCACCCTCTAGCAGAGAACACATGCCAGAACATGCATCAGGACATGTACCTGGGGATGCAGAGGCCACTAGTACTAGTGATGTTTTAGCAGCATTTCCTAGATCTTCCCGTATTACTAGTATGGGAACATTGTCAGTCACATTTCTGGTGACCGAGGATTTCGTTCCCATAAAGATAGAGAAGGTCCCAAGTACTTTAAAAAAAATATATTATTATTATATATAATCCAATTAAAATTTACTTATTGATCACTCTTTTTAGACTAATGATCCCATGATCATTTTTTAGGAAATGATATTTTTTTATAAACATCTAAGTGATATTACATTGGAGCTCTTTGGGCCCACCATACGTACATGGTGGAATGCCCAGAATCAAGATTTAAAAGATGAGCTCATTAACCATTTAGTTGTGTTGTTCGGTGATAAAACATTCAACTGAACCAAGGTCCTTAAGAAATTTGGTACCTATCTAAAATATGCGAGGGACCAATTTAGGTCACATTTAGAGAAGAACAAAAAGTACGAGCGTCCCCCCATGATTCCAATGAGGGAGTGGAAGGACTTGGTGTCAAATGGAAAGGAGAAGGCTGAAAAGAAAAAAGGAAAGACACCACCGGGCCAAGGAAGGTATGTGATACTATCAACAATGTAATTATATAATGATTACTCTTTCTTTTTACATAATCTAACGTATTTCAAAATTTTCATAGGCTACCTGACACATCGAAGGCAACAAAGGCAAGACTAGAAAAGCACGGGCAGCAAAAACTTGGCTCTGGTGGTTATATGAAATTAGCCGCACAAATTGTAAGTATCAATAAATGAAATATTGCATCCAAATAATAAATTACAAATAGTTTTGGTTTTATCACACCATAGAATCAAAATTCATGATCTTATGCAAAAATGCAGGGCTCGAAATTCAACAGATTGCCCACAAAAGAGGACCTGAAGATTGCCTTCTAGCAAGGCTATGGAGCCCTGGCTGAACGCCTAAGAGTCTCGACTGGGCAAACACAATCTTCCACTATATCTGACATGCAGGTAAATAAACTCAATAAATTTTATTTAAAATTGAATACTTGTGCATTCTATTCAATGTTAATTTCCACCATAAAGTAATTATGTGCCTATTTGTTTTAAACAGACAAGCAATGATAAAACTGCACATGAAATTGGAATGCAGCCTAGTGAGGGTGGAGCACACCTTGCAGATGAAGGTCATGGTGTGCATCCCGGTACTAGATGTATCCATGTGCTATACAAAACACAATATGGATTAATACAATTAAATATCTTTAATTGTATTTGGTGTATTAATTAATGTAACCTTTCGTGTTTCAACTTTAGAGCATGTAGAGCATGATCAACATGTTGAGCATGATCAGGCTAGACAAGATCAGGAACATGATGTGGCCCCATCAGGTAAAGAGGACCACTCTAATGTTCTTTTAAACATATTTAATTGTAATTGGTGTATTAATTAATGTAACCTTTCGTGTTTCAACTCCAAATCAGGATTTAAAGGGTGTTCAGAATGTTGAGAATGAGGCTATAAGACAAGATTAGGAACATGATGTGGCCCCATCAAGTAAAGAGCACCACTCTAATGTTCTTTTAATTAATGAAATGCTTGTAACAATAATAATAAAACATATCAATTTAACATTTATTTGCTATTGCAGCAGACCTCCCCTTGTACACAACTATGAATATATTAAGATCACGAGTAGAGCTCAGAACAATTGAAGGGGGGACAGATGATTTAGAAAATGATACTCCACTTCAACTTTTTCTAGCTGCAAAAAAGAAACAAAAAAAAAAGTGATTATAATCATATTATGACAACCATATTTTTGATAATATGTAAAAACTGAAAGAATGAATGTTATATGTTAATGAATGAATGTTATATGTTATTAATGGATGAATGAATGAATGTGAATATGTTAATGAATTAATGTTATATGTTAATGAATGAATGTTATATGTTATTAATGCAGGATGAATGAATGAATGTTATATGTTATTAATGGATGAATGTATGATTAATGTTATATGATTAGGTATGGGGAATTGAGAGTGATGTGAGGGGGGGTAGGGGCCAAATGAGCTTCCACCTTCATGTGGGTGGCCCTGTTAAGTAGAGAATATTAAACTATTCTCAAAAAAAAGAGAAGCTCAATAAGGTAATGCACTTTTCAATATAAGAAATGCATCGTTTGAAGCATCAAACCAATATGAAAAGATGAAAGAAAGTGCTAAATTTTCACTATGAACATTGTGTTGTGTGTGGATTTGGTTTCAAAGCTCTGTTTCTTTTGTTTTTAGTGGTGACATAACTCTAAAATTTAACTTTTGTGCATAACAAGTTAGTGGAAAATTTGACAACTCTGAAGGGTTTAGAGGCTCGATTGAGATAGATACACAAATATTTGGATCTTGTAGTTGATGGGAAGCTTCCACTTAACCATGAAATTTTGTACCATCTTCAAGTATGCAAAAAATTCTCTACTTACATTTATCCAACTTAATGTAATATAATATCTAACAAAAATCTCATTTTCATTATACTTAGATGGATTTCTATGCCCTGTTCCAAAGCACATGTTTTAGAACAGGCAAGAAGGATGCTGGCAAGGGTTAAGGAATTTGGATTTACACCTACCAATTGCATATTTTACTTCATTCATCCAGCATATTTCCAATGCGTTTCAAAATTGTTGGAATCATATCCTATAATTACAGAACTAGTAAAATTAAAATATGTAAGTTTCAAATATGGCATTACATATCTTTCTATGAATTTTTGAAAGAAAATATCAAAAGGGAGAAGTATTAACAAAATAATCTGCATAATTTCTAAGTGATCAGGGAATTTTTTTGTAGAGTTATCTTGAATATATTTAAGACAAAAGTAACTTATAGAGATTGAAGCAGAATATCGGTAGTCTAAAATCACCAGTCAACACATCTTAGTAGTATCTCAATTCAAGAGAACTAGGTCCACTATCCATTAGCCAGTAAAACAAATAAAATCAATTCATAAGATTATTCTGTTCTAATAGGGTTGACTGGTTGCTTGTTTCTTTTTGATTGTCAGGAAGTCATCAATATACACTTGGTTTTCCCGCCTTCTCTTGCCTCGTGGCCAGAGAGTTTCTGCAGAAGGCATCAAAGTAACCTTCAAGATTGACAATGGAAATGAGTACAAGGTCAATATAACTTAATGTTAATTGGGTATGATTTTATTTGTTCAAGACCAATTTAGATTCATTTTCTGCTCACACTACTTTTATTTACATTTATGTTTTGCTAATATCCATTTTCCTTTACATCATATTCTTCTATACATATTGTGTTTACAATAATGTTTTCCTTAATTTAATCTAGGGGAGAGGACCCAGTACCTGAGCATGTTTCAATAGTTGTGATAGTAGTGGTTTATATAGTGCCCAACCCTAATTATTTGATTCTTCTTAGTTATCCAATTAATAGCTCAACAAAATGGGATAAAATTGAATAGAATTGGCTATTCATCAATAATTATCAACCATTTGGAGCATGAGATAATCACAACAATACTTCAAAGTAAAAGATATTCATTAATTTTCAATTTGTAGCAAGCTCTGGGTGAACACAAACAAATACTGAACCACAAAGAATAGATGCAACTTAGATCAGTGCCTTATTTCCATTGGAGGAGTCAAATTCACAAATACCTAAGGGTTTACAATAGATTCAACCTGTAGCATATAAGATCTTTGATAATATCACCTTACAATATCACCAATATGTAACCCTAACTCATTACTACTTATCAAATCCTTGTATTGAATGTATCAACCTACAATCTCATTTAAGCATTTTAATTAATTCCTTGAATCAAAGCTAAAATAAGAATTGCACACACCACAACAATGAGATGAACAAAATAACCCTTGATCACTTTATTCAAAATTCAAATACCCTTGTACACAGGAGAGACATGAGCTTGAATTTATCAATCTGATTCAAATGCTAGTACTATTACACAACATTATATCTCCATGAATTCAAAACCTATAACAAAAATGACTCAGAACCTAATTTGCATTTCCTCTGTAACTATCAGACTTTACGATTGCTCTGTAACTTCACCTAGACTCGACAAAAATTTCTAACTTGCTAACCGTACTACTAGCCTTGAAATCCTTCTTATAGAAAATGAAGGAGCAAACAAGCATCGGGCCAAAAATTACACATGTCACCAACAAATTGGATCACTTAGTGACATCTCAAAATTCAGTTACAACTGATATTCCCTTTGGAGAATCTTCTTGTTCTTTTCCATTTGCTTGTTGAGGATGATTTGATATAGACATGAATCTTCAAAAGCCCACGTATTTAGACTGCCACTATAAAAAAAAACTTGAAATTATTATGACTGCAACAGTTAGTTAATTAATTGTTAGCACTTTACTCTTGCTCTAACTCTTCTTCAGTTAAATATGTATCCACCCATCACTTGTATTCCTCATCACTCGGCCAATTGAAGTTGATTAAATCCTCTACCTTGGCTCTATAGGGTGTATATTTAACCACTACTTGGTTTGCCTCCTTTTCAAAAGACTCAGGAAATGAACTAGTGCTAATGATTTTGTCCATTCAACTCTTTAATAGATTTGAATCCAATTCATCACATATTAAATCAATTTGGGCATCAATGACCCTGCTAGCCTGATCCTTCCATTGTTGAAGAGATCTGATATTACTTTGCTCATCAATTATATTAGGCAATAGTGTATCACTCCATTCATCAAAACTTTCACCAATTCCATTATCTTCCTACTCAAATTATCTGGTAAGGCTTGAAAACCTTGTAGTTATTTAACCAATATTTGAGTAGGTCTCAATGACTGTGGCCTATTATTAACATAAAATCTTGAGGCTTTATACATTATATCCAAGTCATTGGCCCTAGGGATGCATTTCTCAATAAATGGTATTGCTACTTCCTGATCCCTATCAAAATTCTTTATTGCACCCAATAATAAAGAGTAAGAAGAATGTATACTTGGCAATCTATTATCAACTTTTTCATTTAAATGCTGCAAAACTGTGGTGACAATATCCTTTTGCTTTAGAGCTGCCCTCTCCTCATTATTCTTCAAAGAATCTTCTAGCTCTGTGATTTTTTGCACTAATTGATTCTTTGTTGGATCAACAGACCAAGTTAGCTCCTCCTCAATTGGTTCTAATGTGGGACTAAGGGCAAGAGTCTCAGTGGGAGACTTTGGTGTGGAGACAATGGGGGTAGTAGGAAGTGATGACCTTGATGTAGATGGTAATGATTGAACCACATGAGCACTTGGTTTTGCCTCTATCTTCTTGTGCCTCAACCTTTCCACCTCTGTTTGTAGCTCAATATTCCTTTACCACACCTTATTATATTCCCCAATCATAAAATTATATTTCTCCATATAATTCCTTTTTTCAGGTTCCTCTCTTTCTGCTATTTTTTGTGCCAACTTGGCCACATCCACAGTCAAACTTGTAGCCTCCATTGTTGAAGTTTCTAAAAATCTTTTTATTATTAACCCTCCCCTCAAATTAGGGTTAATATATGTTATTCTTGGCTTTCTTCCTCCTGGGGCCAAATCCCATATTGCCAAGGTCTCATACTCCTCACTGAAGGCAGAGCCTTGCAGTGCCAACCTAAATTCTTCTAAATTGTGGAGGGGATGCTTGTATTTCAAAACAACATCAAAGGCCACTACATCAACAATGTCCCATTCAAGTAAGATGAAAACACCATCTTGATCAATCAGTTTTCTCCCTTCTTCTGGAGTGATTTTCTTAAATTCACTCATCATTTCAGCCTTCACTTCATCATCATTCTCCTCATCTAACCTATCTAGCCTCTGACCTCTTCTTTCCTTGCACTTTTCTTGGTACTCTCCCAGTTTCATCCTCCGTACCAATTGCAAGAAGGCTGGTGTTTCAACAAAAGTATCATCATTTAAGAATTCCTTACAAGCCTCCATTCTTGTATCTTGTACACACTTTCCCTTCATGTACAAGTCTGACAAGACCAATTCATCTAGTCGTGGAGGGGATGGCATGCCTATCTGTAGGTCTTGGTCTGTAACAATAATTCCATCCCCTAGATCCTCTTGGGACTGCTCAATTCTTTTCCTTTTGGGAGTTGGCAATGATGGTGGTGGTGAGGGACTCCTTCTTGGTGATGACTCAAGATCAATTATCTTTATGGTTCCTAGTGGCTTGAGATGTGATCTTGGTGGCTTTTCCTGCTCCATTATCTTTTTTTCCTTTTCTACCCTTCTCTTCTTCTTCATCACTGTCATCCCTTACCCTCCTGTAGATGGGCCTGTCTTCTAGAAGTTGGTAAGTTGGCCTTTCTTCCAATGGCCTTGTAGCTTATTCCAATTTACCAAAATTCAACTCTAGATTGATTTTCTTTGTCATTAAACTATCCATGATTTCCTTGAAGTTTTTCATCAAGAAATCAATCTTCTTGTGGAAAGGGGTGAATTCCATCAATGGATCATATTTTGGATCCATTTTGTGTATAATAGCCAATAATTTTTCATAGGCAACCCATTTTTCCTTATTTAGTTCTTTCCTATTTAAATCAAATTCATTCCTAATTAGGTCTTCAGGAAAATTGAGCTCATGAAAAAATCTTGCTCCTTTTATCCTTTGTTTGAACAAAGCGAAGAATCCTTCAGGGTCACACTGGCTCCTAAAATAGAAACTTAAATTGTATCAATCAAATAATTTCCCAAAGTGTACACATCCTCCCTTTGTAATAACAAAATCAGAAATTACTGTGTAATCTAGATAGAAAGTCCCTTTTCCTTTTCTAGTGATATTTTCCTCATGAATGCAACCAATCTACCACATGACCTCAGTAAATCCAATCCTTGGTGGCACATTGTAAGGCAGGATGTGTGGAGTCCCCTGAAATCCATACACTCTCAAAATAGTACTCACTAGATATGGGATGATATCTCCCCAGTTGTGGCAGACCTTCAAATTAGGTCTCCTCTCCTTGGGCCTAAGAAAATCATGCAACTCCATAGGAACCCTGGGTGGATTTATGATCAGCCTTGCTCTTAATCTTGATGCAAAATAGTTATCAAACTGTACATAATTAGCACTTTTTATTTTATATGAAAGGCCAGTAGTCCAAATTTGTACTGGTAGCCTTTCTCCATAGCCAAATCTATTCAGCTTCATCTTCTCAGAGAAAAAATCTGCATTCTTGAACAAAAACATATGCATGAGCATAGAATACTAGTAGAAAGGTGTGCTTGTATCATTCTGCTGTAGCTTCACCAACCCTTCGTGTATTTTTTGGGCTAGGAAAGGAGAAAAATTATAAACTACAGAGAAATTTGGATGTTGTATTTGTACCCCCATGAACATGAATGCTATTGGCATCACAGTGCTAGGGATAAATCCCAATATTTGACATAGTGAGTAAAAGGTATCCAGGAAGTGTTTGGAAAAAATATCTAGTTTGAAAGGCTCCTTATCATTAGGGTTAATATGAATTATTGAACCTCCTTCCTTGGCCAAACGAGATGGGAGCATCTTAACTCTAAAGAGAGGCTTACTTTTCTCATATTCCTGCTTCATCTTTTTAAGCTCAATAGGAACTATGAAGTCATTGGGTTCATACAAATCAAAAACTAGTTGGAATTCTTCTCTGTTAATACCCAGTAAAACCCTTCCATCATTATCCCTGACCACCCGTGTGACAGGATCATACCTTGTAGCCACTGCCTTGAAAAAATCCACATCTAGAAACACATTGGGTGCCACCAATTTTCCCATGTCGTAAACCCAACCATTTGAGAATGGGTGGGGAAAATTCCTTTGTCCAAAACACAATCTGAACATCTCCAAACCCTTCATCAACACTTTAGCATTAGTTATATTGAAGTAATTATATATTAACCCCTCCCCAAGGGTTTTCCCTTTCATTAGGGCTTGCCCTTTTCTTCTGTCAGTTGTCGAAAATGGTAGTTGGTCCAAGAAGTCATCATATAGGTTCCTTTTCAAATAATCAATTTGGCCGGAGTGGTGCTTTGATGGTGCCATTTTGGACAAACTAGGGTCTACTTGAATTATAGACTTTAGAACAAACTAGGGATTTTCAAGGATGCAAAATTACAAACACGTAATTTGCAATTTTTAAACAAATTTCAACTTCACTTACAACCCTAATACAATTTCTAACAATTTCCCAACAATTACACTACAAATTCTCTTAAATTTAGGCTAAAAATTTCACTAGGAAATGCAAAATTTAACTTATGACTTTTTGACTTGTAGAAACCCTAATTATTCACTGCAATAGCTTGTGATTTCTTCTTTGGATTTAAAACTGCTTTGCAAAGTTCCTTGAATGTTTGTTGTGACAATAAAATAGGGAAATAATCCTCTTATTCCACTAAAACAGGCAGGAATACGTCTCGTCTGCCATTACTGCTCACTCACGTGCCTCACCAACGACTCTAATCGCATTTGGTGCAGGTTTGAATCTTAATTGTTGATCTTCATCTAGGTTGGATCATCAAACGGTTGTGCTTCAGTCAATCTGAAATTGACTTCCATCGTAGCAAATGGCCCACAATTCCTCCAATTAAAACATTCTATCTCAGGAACCCTTACAACTCACGTTTCTAGCCCCACCATCTCCTGCGTCATCAAATCAATCCACGTGTCAACATTCCCTTGATATCGTGATCATTAGCCATCTTGCAACTCTTGATCATGTGATAGTGGGCAACCGTAGATCTCGATCTTCAACAAACTTGCTCATGCAGACGGTTGAAAAATTTGACTTTAAATGTTGAGCACCTTTTTTGTTTAGATTAAAACATCTCCTCCGATTTTAAGCATGTGCATTTTAGATCCGCTTTAGTAGCTCGCCAGTTAATATATTAAGGTCGGATTAATATATTAAAACATTCATAATGTTCCTTCGACCTCTCCAAATGTGATAGAT
>CM021110.1:183572299-183661173 GCA_007115665.2 Sequoiadendron giganteum | reverse complement strand
ATAAAAGTAAGTTCGATGAAAATAAATAAAGTGAGTTCGACTATTTATTGCGACATTGATGAAGGAGAGCCATTGATAGAGTTTTAAAACAAGATGATCAACGACCATAATTTGAACTCAAGCGACTAAGTGTCAGCTTGCTTGCATGAGATTTCTATAATAAATTAATGGTTATACGCTCCATTCCTTTGCCATAAAGAAGGTTTTTGGCTCATTTTTCCCCATAATTGTAACCGTTCAAGAGTAGAGAAAGTGATCAAGTTTGAGGAAACGACGTGAAGAGCTCCAATGAATAGTGGCAGAAGGCATTAACATCGAATTTCCATATATGTAAGAAAATAATCACACTTCTTTGTATCAATTGCATTGAATTAAGCTAGTATGGATAGTTAGTGAAAATTCTAAAAGCTCTAATATCCTAGAGTTTACTATGGTTTATATGTCATGCATTATCAATTGGGCTGGTGAGAATTGTATGAAGTCTAGGATGGTTTTTATTTTGTGGTTTGTTTCTTAAGAATTTAAACTAGTAGGTCCTTTTCCATCAATTGAAATTTTGAAATCCTAGCTCTGTCACATTGTCAAAATAGGTGAACCTAGTGATTCTAGTGCCAAACCAGAAAGAAAACCTAAACAAAGAGAGTTAAGAAACCTAAAAACCAAGATGGCACACCTAAACTTAAGCCAGATGTACCTAAAGCATCTGTAAAGTCTAAAGGAAAGAAAAGAACTCATGATAGGTTCATGGAGGGTGCATCCAAACACATCAATGAAGGAGGGTCACAAATTGGAAAAAGACCCATAGGGCAAGTTGTTGTGAATAGTAGGCTAATTGATCTTGCTAGTGGGATTAGAGAGGTTGCTTAACCACATAGTGGATGAGAGCTATTCTTATATATTTTTTCTATTATCGCCAGGTTGAGGGTAGTCATTGTCTTTTTCCAGAATTCATTTGTGAATGGCACCCTCATCAAAAAATACCTTGATTGACTTGGGTATAACCATTAATGTGATGACTAAGGAAAAAATTCTGATATTGTTATTAATAAACCTTAGACCTACACCAATTTTTCTACAGTTGGTAGATAGGTCAACAGTGTAACCTGAGGGCATCATTGAGGACTTGGTCATAGCATTCAAATTTGTACTTCCAGGTTTGAAAATCATATTTTAAAGCAACATATCATCAGATTTCATTTTTACACTTGTCCATTTTCATAATTTCATTTCCAGATTTTGTTGTGCAAGTTCAATATTCTGATTTTAGGAGTCTAACGGTTGAAAATCATAGTAAATCATAATTTAATAAGTTCTGGAATTAGAATTTTAAATTGTTTTTTGGGGTCATTAACTTCAGACTATCTTCTCTTTTGCAGGGGTGGTTGCATGCCAAAAAAATTTGGTGTAAAATATCAAAATTATTATATTTTGTTACATGTCTATGATTAAAAATTATTGGAGTGTGAGTTTGATATTTTTTGAAGATCTAAATATTCAAGCTTGGTAAAGAAAATTCATGTCAGATAATATTAGTCCAGAACAAAATGAAGAGAAACTTGATAGATTGTGGGCTAGATTGAAAATAAAGGGTGATGGGAAATGTTATTGTCCTTGCAATAATTTCAAGGGCTTAAAGATGAGAATATTTTTAATCACAATAGTTGAGAAACATTGTGGGCAACATGGTCATGTTGAAGGGGGGCATGATTATCATCCATTGGTAAGTTGTTCATTATATGTGTTTATATTGATTGAATTTGTAAATGTTTATATCGTTTTAAAATTTTATATATATATATATATAAAATCACTTGATCATGATTATGGTTTATTTGTGTCTATGATTATTATAAAGGTGGGGTGCCCTAGGGCACATGATATGGATTATCACAACCTGGAGAATGTGGTTTTGCAAGTGGAGGAACATGGAGCTGTGAATATCGAAGATGAAGTTAATGATACTATGGAAGAAGATCATGCACCAAAAAACACAGTTGAAGATGATAGTGCAAATACATTGATCCATGACACATTTAGTGGCACATCTGATCATGATGATCGAGATGACTTTGATGATGTTCATTATTTACCTGTACTTGAGAAGGCATACGAGCCCCTTTATGAAGGCTCCCAAACAACTCTTCTCTTTATTGTATTGTTGTTGATGAACTTGAAGGTTATGAATGGTTTATCCAGCATAGAAATCTCACGGATGTTAAGGTATGTCATATATGTCATATTTTTTCATCTATTTTAGTTGTTCTTAGTTCATCACTAGTAAATAAAGGATGAAATATGTACCATTAATATTCTTTATATTAACAAATTATTTTTTGTTGTAGATTGATTGGTGAATTTTTGTTACCACCATCAAATATTTTACCTCGCTCATAATGAGATTTATCTAGCATTATGGAAGGTATTGGAATGGAGTATCAAGCAATAGATGCATATCCCAATAATCATATTATATATCATAAACAACATGAATTTGCAACATAATACCTAGAATGTCATATCAGTAGATATCGAATAGATCAACTAACAAAAAAGGTGCCTCGCAAGGTTCTTCATTATATTCCACATATGCAACGATTATTTAGACCTGTGAAAGCTTAGTGCAATTTATGGATTACCATGCACGAAATAGAAGTGGAGATGACATTCTTCAAATTCCTATTGATGATTTTACATTTAGGGACATGGAGGAAAAATGGCCATAGTTTAAAGAAGAACCTCATAATCTCAAGCTTTCATTGGGAGCGAATGGTGTCAATCCATTTGGAGAGTTGAGATCTATTTACTCAGTGTGGCCTGTTTTTGTTATCAACAATAATATTCCTCCATGGATGTCAATAAAGAGGGAGCACATAATGTTGGCAATGATTGTTCCAAGTATTTGTTTACATAAATTTTCTTTAACGTAGTAGCATCTCATTTGTCTTATTTGTTGCATAATGACTTGTATTTTTTTCATTTAATAGTCATGTACATTAATTTATATATATTGCACTAAAATGGTTATAATAATTATGTAATGTTTATGTTCATTCAGCTAGGTAAGTACCAAGTTAAAGATATGAATGTATATATCGAGCCTCTTATTGACGAGTTACTAAAGTTATGGAATGGCGTCACTATGTATGATGTATCTAGACCAATAGGACAAAGACAATTTCAATTCCATGCAATGCTTGCATGCACAATTCATGATGCCCCAGGGCTAACACATTTTTTTGGTATGTTATAACATTCGACTACATGAATTTAATGATATTTAATTTTATGAATTCGATAGCATGCATGTTTTTAAAATAATCTATTCATTATATATAATTATAAAAATTGACGTATTTAATCCAATTATATATAATCTTGCAAGTCTTCAAACAAAGGAAAAATTTACATGTCCAATTTCTGGTCCAAAGATGAAATCTCATCGTTCAACAAGTTTAGGAAAGCAGGTGTTTGATGAGTATAGGCACTTCCTACACAAAAATCATAAGTATCAAACTACTGAAAAACATCTTTTCAATGGGAAAGAAGAGACTACATCAAAACCACGAAGAATGACACCTCGCCTATGGAAATTGGAATATAATAGAATTAATCATCAAGGTTATACATCGGATCAAATTGTTTATCTATCATAAATGATATGTTTGGAATTTATATTTTTATATTGTTTTGTGTTTACTTATGCTGTAATTGGCAATGATTGTCATTGTTAATTTGTTTAACTTATATGCTTCATGAAGGTCATCAAGGCATTAATGGTCAAATTCCACGGGGACTGAAAAGTTATCCCAAATAATTTAGTAGGTTGCCCTTCTATGAGCAGCTAAATATTATTTGTTTGATACAATGCATATTGGAAAGTATAACAGAAACGTTATGGAAAATATTGGATGGAAGGCATGACAAATACAAAATTGTAAAAAAATTTAGTGACATTCAGGAACCAAATCATGCAATAAAAAATGTCATTCAATTAAATAGCAATGGAGACCAAATTAATATAAGTTCCCTTCCTTGGTTATTAACGGAGCAGCAAAGCAATGCTATAAAAGAAGTCATACAAAAAATTCAGTTTTCCACAGGATTTTCTGCGAACATAAACAATATCATAACAAAGAAAGATGAATTTGGGTCAGGGATGAAAACTCATGATTGTCATACCTTCATTAAGGTAATTATTCTAGTATATTATACATATATTTGTATACTACATGTACTTTTCAGTGTATTATGTTTACTACTTTTGGAAAAATAATGAAAAGATCATTTTATAATTGTTGTAGTACGTTCTACCTCTATCTCTCCCAGACAACTTCGACAACAATGTCAAGAAAGTTATATATGATCTTGGAAAATACATGAGATAAGTAGTGATATTTTTTCAATTCGTTGTATAGATCTTATAACTTCTATTTGTTTTACTTGTTATGTAATATATTATATATTTTTGTTAAATCTCATTAATATGTTTGTGCCTTGAATCACTTGTAGATGGTTGTCATCTAAAGAAACCCATAAAGAAGATATAAATTCATTGTCTAATGTGTGAAATGTAAAAGTGTCTACCTTCGGCATTTTTCAATGCACAAGAACACTACCTCATACACCAAGTTGAGGAGATTGAATTGTGTGGATCTATACACACAAGGTCAATGTGGATGGTTGAGAGGCACTTTAAATTTTTGAAGGCTTTGGTTAGACAAAGAGCACATCCTGAGGGTTCTATGGTGGAGGGATATATGGTATACCATACCATGGTGTACATTACTGAATATCTTCCTAAGTTTGTAACAAAGATCCATGTAGATCACATTTGGGATCCCAGCTCCATTAACAAGTTTTAAGGGGAGTACTTGATGGGGAAAGGTAGATTGACGAAAGTGAGAGGTAATTATAAGATGGTCATGGAGATTAATTAGAATATATTTTACATTTGGTTTTTATGTATATTGTACTTATTTAATTATTAATCTTCAATATACATCAATTATAAATTAAGGTCGTATACCATGGTAATTAACTAATTATACGTCGTTTGTGAATTTGATTTTTTTTGATATAGTTGGTCGAGAGTGGGATGCACTACATTTGTATGTAGCAAACAATCTTGATTGGATGACGGTACGGATTGAACAATGTCAATAATTTGGTCGCGCATTAACATGGGAAGGTGTGGCTTCATTGGTTAAAGAAGTTCATCATAATGGAGATTTCAATGTTACACCAAGGTAAATTGATTTAGCATATGGTTTAAGAGATAAACAGGTACATATAAATATATTAATCACCCATATTATTTAATTATTTTCAATTATATTGATGTATATATATGCTGAGATTTTTTTCTTTGCATACATTTGACCAAGAATAAATATGTTTATCAACTGACAATATTGCAATAATTTTTACATGTTTGACATATTGCAAGTGAAACACCACAAGGCTATGTGGTGCAATGGTCATAAATTTTGAATGAAAAAGTTGGATGACACAAAGAAAACTTGTGATTCTGGGATAACTGTAGTCTTTCAGGTGACTAATGTTTCATCTAGAAGCGACATACATCCAGAATTCTCAAAAAATCGATACTATGGGATTTTGGATGATATACTTGAGTGTGATGTTAAGTACTTCAAATTAGTTTTGTTCGTCGTCCTATTGTACAAGCTACGATTGAATGAAAATTATCCCAAGAGAACTATTATCGAACATGATAATGGATTTACCATGTTTAATACAAGGTATTTCGAGCGAGATGGAAATGAGCCCTATGTTCTTCCAAGCCAATGTGAGCAAATATTTTACTCAGAGGTTCTAGGTAAACCATGTTGGTCATATGTTGTTAGACATGATCCAAGAGGAAGGTCGGTAAAGTTTAATGTGGTGGAAGAAGAAGATACCAAAGAGCTAGAAGATGATGTAGATGATGATCGAGATCAACAGTTAGTTGATGATGTGCCTGATGAAGATGTCGAAGAGGAGGAACTATATCATGATGATGTAGGAGTTAATGTTCATGAATATGATATCTCTGTGGATGATGACATTATCAAAACTGATATCAATGATGATGATGATGATATGACCAATCCTTACAATGTCGAATCTGGATTAGATGATATAGACAAAGAGTTGTATGAAGAAGAAGATCAATGAGATTTAAATTTATGAGTTATGCGATTGTATTATCTATTTCATATTAATTTATTGATAGAATTATATTTGACTTATGTGGTTACATAATTAATTCATGATGTTTTAATTTTTTATGCCATTACATAATTAATTCATGATGTAAGTTTTAATGTTTAATATTAATTCATGATGTTAGAACTATTGTATCTCTCCTATAAATTTCCATATTATTATAATGAATAGAGTTTCAATACATTTGAAAGGTCAAAAAATTAAAACATTTCAATAGTGATGTTAACAACCTTGAAATTAGTGTGTTTTACGTTTCATGTGATCATAAAAGATTAAAAATTTAGTTGTAGAGGTGGTTGTTCAGTGGTTGAGGTGTAAAGGACTTTAAAAATCATAAATTTATCATTGTAAATATTTTTGATGGTTGAGGATTTAAAATACAAGCTCTTGACATTCTAAAATCTGTGTTTTTCTTCAAAAAAATTGTATTTTTCCTATTTTACAGCACTGTACGGTCACATACAACCATATTTTGATGTGAAATCAATTCCATGTCATGAAGATATGTGTTATATTTTATTTGAATCTGATTTGAGGGCTTAAGGCGTTGATTTGAATTAGAAAGCTTCATTTCTTTGCATACAGCCCAGTTACCCTATTTTTGAGGGTTTTGTAGTCCAAACATGATATAAAGGGGCTCTTACACTTTTGGTGATTACTGCAGCTTATGTAAGAGGCCCCATGGATATTTTTGTAATTTTAGGATGCATGAATAGGGCGTAGGATGAGAAATAAAGAAGGTATAGTTGTTGTCCTCAAGAGTTTTGTGAAGAAAAGCATGTGAAATGAGAGGTTCAAGCCTAGGTTTTAAAAACATATGTATGGGAGATCTGATTTTATGAATTTTTATGCATGTGTAGACCTAATGGGTTGTTTTTGAGTTGTTTTTGAGGTCAAGGAGGTTGAGGAAGTAGGATATTCAATAAACCCTCATGATTTTGGCCTAAAACAAGGGTTTTTGGGTTTGACAAGAATTTGGTCGTACAAGTGGAATATTTTTTGTGGATTTGGAGGTTTGGAGGTTGTTAGCTCTCAAAAATGCAAGTGAGAATACCTCAAGAGGTTTCCAATCTCTTGATATATTTTAGGGTAACAAACAAGGCCAAATAATTTGAACCTTCTTCTCTTCAGGTGCTGCCAAACCTAGGTGGGTCTACCTTTGTGAACTGAGCAGACTTAAGTGATGTGATTTTTTTTACAACAATCTATTCACAGTGGAAATCTTACAGTGAACAGATATAATCCTAATAAAGTGTATGTTTAATATTAGAATATGTTCAGTTAACAGATGTAAAAAATAAAATGGACTAATAACTTTGCCAATTTAACCATATGTATATATAACTTTAAGTTATTTTTATTTTAACTAAAAGTACTGAAGTTACAACATACAAATTAAATGATATTTATGATTGTAAAATTTATGATTAAATATATCTCTTAGAATCCTTTTTGTTCCAATTTGAAAATAATTCTATATTATAGAATACATTTTTTAAAATTTTAAGATGAAAGTAGCAAGGAAAAATCAAACAAATATCTTCATGAAAGAAGTATATTGGCGTGAAATTAAATACGATTTGTATTCCAATGTAAAAACTACAAAGAATGGAAACAATTCTTTCAATACATAAACTATTATGTAGTAGTCAATTGAAATGATCTAAATAGTCTAATAATTTGACCATTAGCATATAGCAATTTCTATAGAGTTGTAGATCTCTTCCATTTCAAAAACACAAAACAATATTAGGTAGATAATCAAACATCTTCCATTTATATAGTGACTTATTTATCCTAGAGGCATTAAGTATATAGTATACAAAGAAAACCAAAAAACCCACAACTACCCCTATTTTGAAGGAGTTTAGTTTTCTCCCCTTCCTGGTCTCCCTAATATTGTCTAATTATTTTAAAGAGACCAAGGGTCATAACACAACTTTATTCAACCCACTAAATATCTTGGTTAATGAAACTTGACAAAAGCAACAAAACAATTGCTACATTTGGCATTTCATGTGGAATGAAGAGTGGTGACAATAATCTACTTATAGTTTAATAAAACGCTATTTTTATAAGAAGGCTTGACATTAAAAAGATAAGTGTTACTTATAGTTTAATAAAACACTATTGTAGTTTTACCAACATATAGTATTGTATGCTTGCATGGCTTCTTAGTTAATGCTTGTATGGACAATATTCTTTAACAAAATTATTATAATAAGTCAAATAATTATATTATTTATTATGTAAAATATAGTTAATATATACTTAACTATATTGTACAATATTAAAACCTCGCTAAATGGTGCCATAATTTTGACAATATTAAAACCTAGCTAAATGGCGCCATAACTTTGAATTTAATTAACATACTCTAAAACCTAACGAAACCAAGTTGTAGCTCATCAAATTAGAGAAGTGAAAGGTCAATACCAGCGCCGAGGAAGAGTTTGGAGGAATGAAAACAAGGTCAATACCAACGTCGAGGAAGATTTTGGAGTTAAAACAAGGTCAATACCAATGCCGACAAAGAGTTTGGAGGAGAGAAAACAAAGTCAATACCAACGTTGAGGAAGAGTATGGAGGAGTGAAAACAAGGTCAATACCAGCCCTGAGGATGAGGTTGAGGGCACCTAGGTAAAATCGACAACCAGGGGACAATGAGTATTGTAAGTTTGGCACCCCCTTTCTCTTTAACCTTCAATTTTCATGCCTAGCATGGAATTATGCTTACATAACATAAACTCAAAAAAATGGAATTTTATAGGGGCAAAGGATCCCAAGTATATGCTAGGCTAAGCTAGATCTAATGAATGGAAATAGTGGCATACAATTATTCTTTAATACCTCCACTACAAACATATGCAAGGAAAGGTCTACTCCCTTCTTGGTGGTGATAACCTCCTCCACACACAACCCTTAGAAATTATGAATAGAGGAATATAATCTTTGAAGAACTCAAAGTTGATTCTCTCCTACCTCATGCAATATTTAGTCCTTTTATCCTTACAAACATTTATAGTGATTACTAGAGGCACATAGACCAATTCTTCATAATATAAGAATTTGATCATACTTTTCCAATGATGGCATTATGAGAAAACCTTAGGTTAAATGAAGAACCTTCATTTGAATGTGATGTCGTCATGACCTTTGAATGAAGAACCTTCATTCAAAAATGATGCCATGTCAAGACTTTCAAATGAAGGTATTTTTTATTTTAAATATTTCATGTCCAAAATGATTTATAAAAGGAACCTTTTCATGAAGGGCCCTCAAATGGAGACCTTAATTCAAAGGTCCTTCATTAGAAGATCCTTCATATGAAGGTTCCTTTAATTTCATCCCATTATAGCTCTTAGAGTTGTTAGAGATATTTTTGTTTCGAAGTAGAGATTGGACCATAAAATAGTGTCACCAGGACTCTACCAAGATATCCACCAAATTGATAAACCCTAACTTAACAACCACAAATTCACAAGAAAAATGCCCCTATCAGCCCTAGGGCATCAAATCAATGCCAAGTTTCTTGCTTTAACAGACCCCTAAATGAAATTAACCTCTATCATACCATGTTGCACACCAATCTACCGAGTTATAGTTCCAAGACAGTGGATGAATTGGTGGATGTCATTTCTATTTAGCCCTCAAACCCTTACATAGGCAAAACAGGGTAGTCCCTGTATTTGATTGTTTTCTCCCACAAAATAGTGATTTACCACTTCAAAACAAATTAAAATGAAAGGGAACACATATATTTATCTACAACAGTGATCTCAAAGCATTTCAAACTTGTACGGATCCATACAACACAAAAGAACTTCAAAAAAACAATAAAAACATAGAGAATTGCTTCAAGAACGGGGTATTTGATATGAAATTTTGGAATCAAATCCTCCAACAATTGCAACAATTGCAATGGGATGGGAATACAATATGATATAAGTGGGATAATAAATGCATCGTTTGAAGCATCAAACCAATATGCAAAGATGAAAGAAAGTGCTAACCCCTTAAACTAAAAAAGTTTCTTTTAACTTTAAGTTTGTTGGGTAGCCAAATATTTTAAGTTATCAAATCCTACCATCATACATAATCAAAAAAAATTGTTTCAAATGACTATGAGCACTAACTTTCACTATTTGAAGATGTTGAAACCTTGTCATAGAGAACTAGAACATTGATGCAACCACTCATCCTACCTTAAAACATACCAAAGGTCTCCTAGCAATTAGACATAGGAAGATTTAAGATGACTTAAACAATTTTTATTGCCAAAGCATAAACTTATGATGACTTAACCATGCCTAGTACACAATCCCTCCCCATTAACCACTTAGACATATGGAAATTAAATGTAAATTTGCTGCTATTTTTAATCATGTAGGTGTCCAATAAACCACTTTGTGGTGTTTCCCTTCAAGTTTATTTACTTGAATGAAGAGAAAAAGTCCTTTGATTACAATTAGAGAATACATTTGAGGCCTTGGTTGTGTAACTGGTGGACCATAGTCACATTTAACACTTGTTACAAAGTTTGAGAGTTAAAACGTTAAGTAGATTTGATTTGTGATGGACACATTTGGATGGTAGTAACAATAACTTGCAATCTATCAAGACTTGATTACCTTATAACTTGCAATCTCCTCTTCCCAATGATGGATCACTGAGTTTGATCTGAAATGTCAACACAAAAATACACACAATTGAATCCAAAAGCTAAGTATCTACCTTATAACCTGTCAAATTCTAGCGAAATAATAGATTAATCATAATGTCACCTTGGGATCACATCACCATGAAAGAACTTCATCCAACATCATTATGAGTGCAGGTACCACCAAATAGGTATTTATCAGATTTTTCTTCCTCAAGCGAGGGAAATTCAGGAAGAGAAGAGGAAAGTGAGACATGTAGTAGGTCTAAAAATGGGAGATCAACTAGAGGTCAAAAGATTAGAAGAATATTTCGTAAACGCATGGAATTTTTTGTTGTTGAAGGTGGTTCATTTTCTTATGATGATGAGAGCATAGGTGACATTGAGGTTCCCTTGAGGTACAAACATCTACAGAAAAAATGGGTACCCAAGGAACTTCCTCGAATAAACACTGATTTTTGTGTCAACGAGAGGATATATCGCATAGCACCATCGTCATTACATGGTTTGGGCCTATTTTGCATGGATGGCATAAATTTTTGCTACGACAAAGTTATTGAATTGATGGAGTATGTCGAACCCTATTACAGTTACAAATATTGGATGTAGTTGGTTTGATATACATGAAGTATGCGTAGGTATGCACTGTCAGCAAATTATATACAACTAAAAGATAAGAATCAAAATAAAGGAGTGGCTAGGTACATTGACGAAAGGCCAAAAGCATTAGGGAATATTGCAGGGTTTATAAATAGTACATGACCTGGGTCAACAAATAAGCAACCCAATTGCATATTCGAGGCACACGAGGGAAACCGTGTAGTCGTATGTGCGATAAAATCAATAACTATAGGGGAAGAGTTGCTAATATATTACAATTTGAATCACTTAGATAAAAACATAGTTACTATGGGGGTGGTATGTACTATATACCATTTTACCCAACCTCCAATTAATGACTCCAATATACCATTTTATTATTATGTTTTTTTTCGTAAGTCTATTGGTTTCATTTCGGTAATGTTTTTTTATATTTATTTTTTGTCACAGTGGGATAGTGATCATATGGGGAAGGCTCAAGCCCAGAGCATAGATCACAATTCCTCTTTAGGTGCTTCTACCCAATAGGTTTACCTCATTGTAATTGTACAAATTAGATACGAGCAAAATGTTTTATTATTATGTTTTTTCCATGAGTTTATTGGGTTAATTTCGATAATGTTTTTAATATTATTGTTGCAATTGACTGATCGGGGAAAGGAACCAATAGTAGAGGAGAGCATCCATAGGCAGGTGCATTCACTATTATGCGATGATGACATCACATTTTCCACAAACCCTGTGGATATGATGAGGAAGGCCCAAAAAAAATGCAATGAAGAAATCCTTAAGTTGGTATTCATAGTGCCTCAAACAGATGAGATAAGAGAAAGGGTTAAAATATTGACTAAGAGAGCACAAAACTTGCAAGTAATTTGTAATAAGATATTTAATTATAACATAAGTTCATTCATGGTTTTATATTTTGTACTCTTTTATGTCATGAACTAAAATATGTGTTGTTTTTACAGGATTATTTGCATCCTCATGATGCTGCTGGCCATGATCAGGGTACTGCAAGTGTTGCCCAAGGAGTAGGGGTTGGTACAAGTGCCAATCCTGATCTTCTTATGTATACATCACATCATCCAACCCCATCATCTGTGCCTATATTATCGATTGAAATATCGGCAACACATACCATGCAGGCACCTGGTAGTGCACCCTCTAGCAGAGAACACATGCCAGAACATGCATCAGGACATGTACCTGGGGATGCAGAGGCCACTAGTACTAGTGATGTTTTAGCAGCATTTCCTAGATCTTCCCGTATTACTAGTATGGGAACATTGTCAGTCACATTTCTGGTGACCGAGGATTTCGTTCCCATAAAGATAGAGAAGGTCCCAAGTACTTTAAAAAAAATATATTATTATTATATATAATCCAATTAAAATTTACTTATTGATCACTCTTTTTAGACTAATGATCCCATGATCATTTTTTAGGAAATGATATTTTTTTATAAACATCTAAGTGATATTACATTGGAGCTCTTTGGGCCCACCATACGTACATGGTGGAATGCCCAGAATCAAGATTTAAAAGATGAGCTCATTAACCATTTAGTTGTGTTGTTCGGTGATAAAACATTCAACTGAACCAAGGTCCTTAAGAAATTTGGTACCTATCTAAAATATGCGAGGGACCAATTTAGGTCACATTTAGAGAAGAACAAAAAGTACGAGCGTCCCCCCATGATTCCAATGAGGGAGTGGAAGGACTTGGTGTCAAATGGAAAGGAGAAGGCTGAAAAGAAAAAAGGAAAGACACCACCGGGCCAAGGAAGGTATGTGATACTATCAACAATGTAATTATATAATGATTACTCTTTCTTTTTACATAATCTAACGTATTTCAAAATTTTCATAGGCTACCTGACACATCGAAGGCAACAAAGGCAAGACTAGAAAAGCACGGGCAGCAAAAACTTGGCTCTGGTGGTTATATGAAATTAGCCGCACAAATTGTAAGTATCAATAAATGAAATATTGCATCCAAATAATAAATTACAAATAGTTTTGGTTTTATCACACCATAGAATCAAAATTCATGATCTTATGCAAAAATGCAGGGCTCGAAATTCAACAGATTGCCCACAAAAGAGGACCTGAAGATTGCCTTCTAGCAAGGCTATGGAGCCCTGGCTGAACGCCTAAGAGTCTCGACTGGGCAAACACAATCTTCCACTATATCTGACATGCAGGTAAATAAACTCAATAAATTTTATTTAAAATTGAATACTTGTGCATTCTATTCAATGTTAATTTCCACCATAAAGTAATTATGTGCCTATTTGTTTTAAACAGACAAGCAATGATAAAACTGCACATGAAATTGGAATGCAGCCTAGTGAGGGTGGAGCACACCTTGCAGATGAAGGTCATGGTGTGCATCCCGGTACTAGATGTATCCATGTGCTATACAAAACACAATATGGATTAATACAATTAAATATCTTTAATTGTATTTGGTGTATTAATTAATGTAACCTTTCGTGTTTCAACTTTAGAGCATGTAGAGCATGATCAACATGTTGAGCATGATCAGGCTAGACAAGATCAGGAACATGATGTGGCCCCATCAGGTAAAGAGGACCACTCTAATGTTCTTTTAAACATATTTAATTGTAATTGGTGTATTAATTAATGTAACCTTTCGTGTTTCAACTCCAAATCAGGATTTAAAGGGTGTTCAGAATGTTGAGAATGAGGCTATAAGACAAGATTAGGAACATGATGTGGCCCCATCAAGTAAAGAGCACCACTCTAATGTTCTTTTAATTAATGAAATGCTTGTAACAATAATAATAAAACATATCAATTTAACATTTATTTGCTATTGCAGCAGACCTCCCCTTGTACACAACTATGAATATATTAAGATCACGAGTAGAGCTCAGAACAATTGAAGGGGGGACAGATGATTTAGAAAATGATACTCCACTTCAACTTTTTCTAGCTGCAAAAAAGAAACAAAAAAAAAAGTGATTATAATCATATTATGACAACCATATTTTTGATAATATGTAAAAACTGAAAGAATGAATGTTATATGTTAATGAATGAATGTTATATGTTATTAATGGATGAATGAATGAATGTGAATATGTTAATGAATTAATGTTATATGTTAATGAATGAATGTTATATGTTATTAATGCAGGATGAATGAATGAATGTTATATGTTATTAATGGATGAATGTATGATTAATGTTATATGATTAGGTATGGGGAATTGAGAGTGATGTGAGGGGGGGTAGGGGCCAAATGAGCTTCCACCTTCATGTGGGTGGCCCTGTTAAGTAGAGAATATTAAACTATTCTCAAAAAAAAGAGAAGCTCAATAAGGTAATGCACTTTTCAATATAAGAAATGCATCGTTTGAAGCATCAAACCAATATGAAAAGATGAAAGAAAGTGCTAAATTTTCACTATGAACATTGTGTTGTGTGTGGATTTGGTTTCAAAGCTCTGTTTCTTTTGTTTTTAGTGGTGACATAACTCTAAAATTTAACTTTTGTGCATAACAAGTTAGTGGAAAATTTGACAACTCTGAAGGGTTTAGAGGCTCGATTGAGATAGATACACAAATATTTGGATCTTGTAGTTGATGGGAAGCTTCCACTTAACCATGAAATTTTGTACCATCTTCAAGTATGCAAAAAATTCTCTACTTACATTTATCCAACTTAATGTAATATAATATCTAACAAAAATCTCATTTTCATTATACTTAGATGGATTTCTATGCCCTGTTCCAAAGCACATGTTTTAGAACAGGCAAGAAGGATGCTGGCAAGGGTTAAGGAATTTGGATTTACACCTACCAATTGCATATTTTACTTCATTCATCCAGCATATTTCCAATGCGTTTCAAAATTGTTGGAATCATATCCTATAATTACAGAACTAGTAAAATTAAAATATGTAAGTTTCAAATATGGCATTACATATCTTTCTATGAATTTTTGAAAGAAAATATCAAAAGGGAGAAGTATTAACAAAATAATCTGCATAATTTCTAAGTGATCAGGGAATTTTTTTGTAGAGTTATCTTGAATATATTTAAGACAAAAGTAACTTATAGAGATTGAAGCAGAATATCGGTAGTCTAAAATCACCAGTCAACACATCTTAGTAGTATCTCAATTCAAGAGAACTAGGTCCACTATCCATTAGCCAGTAAAACAAATAAAATCAATTCATAAGATTATTTTGTTCTAATAGGGTTGATTGGTTGCTTGTTTCTTTTTGATTGTCAGGAAGTCATCAATATACACTTGGTTTTCTCGCCTTCTCTTGCCTCGTGGCCAGAGAGTTTCTACAAAAGGCATCAAAGTAACCTTCAAGATTGACAATGGAAATGAGTACAAGTTCAATATAACTTAATGTTAATTGGGTATGATTTTATTTGTTCAAGACTAATTTAGATTCATTTTCTGCTCACAATACTTCAAAGTAAAAGATATTCATTAATTTTCAATTTTTAGCAAGCTCTGGGTGAACACAAACAAATATTGAACCACAAAGAACAGATGCAACTTAGATTAGTGCCTTATTTCCATTGGAAGAGTCAAATTCACAAATATCTAAGGGTTTATAACATATTCAACCCGTAGCATATAAGATCTTTGATAATATCGCCCTACAATATCACCAATATGTAACCCTAACTCATTACTACTTATCAGATCCTTGTACAAAACGTATCAACCTACAATCTCATTTAATAATTTTAATTAATTCCTTGAGTCAAAGCTAAAATAAGAATTGCACACACCACAACAATGAGATGAACAAAATAATCCTTGATCACTTTATTCAAAATTCAAATACGCTTGTACACAAGAGAGACATTAGCTTGAATTTATCAATCTGATTCAAATGCTAGTATTGTTATACAACATTATATCTCCATGAATTCAAAACCTATAAAAAATGACTCAGAACCTAATTTTCATTTCCTCTCTAACTATCAGACTTTATGATTGCTATTTAACTTCACCTAGACTCGACCAAAAATTTCTAACTTGCTAACCCATACTTCTAGCCTTGAAATCCTTCTTATAGAAAATGAAGGAGCAAACAAGCATCAAGCCAAAAAGTACACATGTCACTAGCCAATTGAACTGCTTAGTGACATCTCAAAATTAAGTTACAACTGATATTCCCTTTGGAGAATCTTCTAGTTATTTTCCATTTGCTCGTTGAGGATGATTTGATATAGACATGAATCTTCAAAATCCCACGCATTTAAACTACCACTATAAAACAAAACTTGAAATTATTATGACTACAACAGTTAGTTAATTAAATGTAAGTAGTTTACTCCTGCTCTAACTCTTCTTCAGTTAAATATGTATCCACCCATCACTTGTATTCCTCATCACTTGACCAATTGAAGTTGATTACCTCCTCTACCTTGGCTCTATAGGTTGTATATTTAATTGCTACCTGGTTTTCCTCCTTTTCAAAAGACTCGAAAAATGAACTAGTGTTGATGATTTTGTCCATGTAGCTCTCTAATAGATCTAAATCCAAGTCATCACATATTAAATCAATTTGGGCATCAATGACCTTGCTAGCCTGATCCTTCTATTATTGAAGAGATATGATATTACTTTTCTCATCAATTATATTAGACAATAGTGTATCACTCCATTCATCAAAACTTTTCACCAATTCCCTTATCTTCCTACTCAAATTATCTGGTAAGGCTTGAAAACCTTGCAGTGATTTAACCAATATTTGAGTAGGTCTCAATGATTGTGGCCTATTATTAACATCAAATCTTGAGGCTTTATACATTATATCCAAGTCATTGGCCCTAGGGATACATTTCTCAATCAATGGTATTGCTACTTCCTCATCCCTGTCAAAATTATTTATTGCACCCAATAATAAAGAGTAAGAAGAATGTATACTTGGCAATATATTATCAAATTTTTCATTTAAATGTTGTAAAACCATGGTGACAATTTCCTTTTGCTTTAGAGCTTCCCTCTCCTCATTATTCTTCAAATAATCTTATAGCTCTATGATTTTTTGCATTAATTGCTTCTTTGTTGGATCAATAGAGAAGGTTAGATCCTCCTCAATTGGTTCTAATGTGGGACTAAGGGTAGGAGTCTCATTGGGAGACTTTGGTGTGGAGACAATGGGGGTAGTAGCAAGTGATGACCTTGATGTAGATGGTAATGATTGAATCACAGGAGCACTTTGTGCTGCCTCTATCTTCTTGTGCCTCAGCCTTTCCACCTCTGTTTAAAGCTCAATATTCCTTTGTTGCAACTTATTATATTCCCCAATCATAAAATTGTATTTCTCCATATAATTCCTTTTTTCAGCTTCCTTTCTTTCTATTGTTTTTTGTGCCAACTTGGCCACATCCACAGTCAAACTTGTAGCCTCCACTGCTGAAGTTTCTAAAACTCTTTTTATTATTAACCCTCCCCTCAAAATAGGGTTAATATCTGTTATGCTTGGCTTTCTTCCTCCCGGGGCCAAAGCCCATATTGCTAAGGTCTCATACTCCTCACTAAAGGCATAGCCTTGTAGTGTTGACCTGACTTCTTCTTCTTAGTTTTGGAGGGGATGCTTGGATTTCAAAACAACATCAAATGCCACTACATCAGCAATGTCCCATTCAGGTAAGATCAAGACACCAGCTTGATCAATCAGTTTTCTCCCTTCTTCTAGAGTGATTTTCTTAAATTCACTCATCATTTCAGCCTTCACTTCATCATCATTCTCCTCATCTGACCTATCTGGCCTCTAACCTCTTCTTTCCTTGCACTTTTCTTGGTACACTCCTAGTTTCATCCTCCATACTAGTTGCAAGAAGGCCGATGTTTTCACAAAAGTATCATCATTTAAGAATTCCTTACAAGCCTCCATTCTTGTATCTTGTACACACTTGCCCTTCATATCCAGGTCTGACAAGACCAATTTAGTTGGTCGTGGAGAGGATGGCATGCCTATCTGTAGGTCTTGTTCTGTAACAATAATTTCATCCCCTAGATCCTCTTGGAATTTCTCAATTCTTTGCCTTTTGGGAGCTAGCGATGATGGTGGTGGTGAGGGGCACCTTCTTGGTGATGAATCAAGATCAATTATCTTTATGGTTCTTGGTGGCTTGAAATGTGATCTTGGTGGATTTTTTTGCTCCATTATATTTTTTTCCTTTTCTACCCTTCTCTTCTTCTTCATCACTGTCATCCCTTACCCTCCTGTAGATGGGCATGTCTTTTGGAAGTTGGTAAGTTGGCCTTTCTTCCAATGGCCTTGTAGCTTGTTCCTGTTTACCAAAATTCAACTCTAGATTGATTTTCTTTGTCATTAAAGTATCCATGATCCTTGAATTTTTTCATCAAGAAAACAATCTTCTTGTGGAAAGGGGTGAATTCCATCAGTGGATCATATTTTGGATCCATTTTGTGTACAATAGCCAATAATTTTTCATAGGAAACCCATTTTTCCTTCTTTAGTTCTTGCCTATTTAAATCAAATTCATTCATGATTAGGTCTTCAGGAAAATTGAGCTCATGAACAAATCTTGCTCCTTTTATTCTTTGTTTGAACAAAGCAAAGAATCCTTCAGGGTCACACTGCCTCATAAATCTAAAACTTAAATTGTATGAATCAAAGAATTTCCCAAAGTGTACCCATCCTCCCTTTGTAATAACAAAATAAGAAATTACTGTGTAATTTGGATAGAAAGTCTCTTTGCCTTTTCCAGTGAGATCATCCTCATGAATGCAACCAATCTACCACATGACCTTAGCAAATCCAATCCTTGGTGGCACATTGTAAGGCAGGATGTGTGGAGTCCCCTAAAATCCATACACTCTCAAAATAGTACTGACTAGATATGGGATGATATCTCCCTAGTTGTGGAAGACCTTCAAATCAGGTCTCCTCTCCTTGGGCCTAAGAAAATCATGCAACTCCATAGGAACCCTGGGTGGATTTACTGTTAGCCTTGCTCTTAATATTGATGCAAAATAGTTATCAAACTGTACATAATTAGCACTTTTTTTGTTATATGAAAGTTCAGCAGTTCAAATTTATACTGGCAGCCTTTCTCCATAGCCAAATCTATTTAGTTTCATCTTCTCAGAGAAAATTATGCATTCTTGAACAAAAACATATGCATGAGCATAGAATACCAGTAGAAAGGTGTGCTTGTATCATTTTGTTGTAGCTTCACCAACCCTTGGTGTATATTTTGGGCTAAGAAAGGATCAAAATCATAAACTACAAAGAAATTTGGATGTTGTATTTGCACCCCCATGAACATGAATGCTATTGGTATCACAGTGCTAGGGCTTAATCCCAATATTTGACATAGTGAGTAAAAGGTAGCCATGAAGTGTTTGGAAAATATCCAGTTTGAAAGGCTCCTTATCATTAGGGTTAATATGAATTATTCAGCCTCCTACCTTGGCCAAATGAGATGGGAGCATCTTAACTCTAAAGAGAGGCTTACTTTTCTCATATTCCAACTTCATCTTTTCAAGCTCAATAGGAACTATGAAGTCACTAGGTTCATACAAATCAAAAACTTGTTGGAATTATTCTCTGTTAATACTCAGTAAAACCCTTCCATCATTATCCCTAACCACCTGTGTGACAAGATCATACCTTGTAGCCATTGCCTTGAGAAAATCCACATCTAGAAACACATTGGGTACCACCAATTTTCCCATCTCGTAAACCCAACCATCTGAGAATGGGTGGGGAAAATTCCTTTATCCAAATCACAATCTGAACATCTCCAAACCCTTCATCGGCACTTTAGCATCAGTTATATTGAAGTAATTATATATTAACCCCTCCCCAAGGGTTTTTTCTTGCATTAGGGCCTACCCTTTTCTTCTGTCAGTTGTCGAAAATGGTAGTTGGTCCAAGAAGTCGTCATACAGGTTCCTTTTCAAATAATCAATTTAGCTGAAGTGGTGCTTTGATGGTGCCATTTTGGAAAAACTAGGGTCTACTTGAATTACGGACTTAAAAAAAACTAGGGCTTTTCAAGGATGCAAAATTACAAACACGTAATTTGCAATTTTCAAATAAATTTCAACTTCACTTACAACCCTAATACAATTTCTAACAATTTCCCAACAATTACACTACAAATTCTCCTAAATTTAGGCTAAAAATTTCACCAGGAAATGTAGAATTTAACTTACGGATTTTTGACTTGCAAAAACCCTAATTATTCACTGCAATAGCTCGTGATTTATTCTTTGGCTTTAAAATTTCTCTATGAAGTTCCTTGAACGCTTTTTGTGACAATAAAATAGGGAAATAATCCTCTTATTCCACCAAAATAGGCAAGAATAAGTCTCATCTGCCATTACTACTCGCTCGTGCACCTCACCAATGACTCCAATCAAATTTGATGCAAGTTCAAATCTTAACTGTTGATCTTCATCTAGGCTAGATCATCGAATGACTATCCTTCAATCAATCTGACATTGAATTCCATCGTAGCAAATGACCCACAATTCCTCCAATCAAAACATTCCAGCTCATGAACCCTTACAACTCACGTTTCTGGCTCCACCATCTCCTGCATCGTCAAATAAATCCATGTGTCAACATTCCCTTGATATCGTGATCCTTAACCATCTTGCAACTCTTGATCACGTGATAGCGGGCAACCATAGATCTTGATCTTCAAAAAACTTGCTCGTGCGGAGGGTTGACAACTTTCACTTTAAATGTTGAGCACCTTTTCTGTTTAGATTGAAACATCTCTGCCGATTTTAAGCATGTGCATTTTAGATCCACTTTAGTAGCTCGCCAGTTAATATATTAAGGTTGACTTAATATATTAAAACAATTGTAATGTTCCTTTGACCTCTCCGAATGTGACAGATGGCACCTTCCCGTGATATCGTGATAGAGTATTGAACGATCATGATATCATGTGAAGGCACCATCTGTCACATTCGGAGAGGATGAAGGAAACTTATGAATGTTTTAATATAATAAGTCAACCTTAATATATTAACTGGTGAGCTACTAAAGCATATCTGAAATGCACATGCTTAAAATCGACAGACATGTTTTAATCTAAACAGAAAAGGTGCTCGACATTTAAAGTCAAAGTTGTCAACCATCCGCATTAGCAAGTTTGTTGAAGATCAAGATCTACCATTTCCCGCTATCACGTGATCAAGAGTTGCAAGATGGTTAACAATCGCAATATCAAGGTAATTTTGACACTTGGATGATTTTTTTTTTAAAAACTGCATTGTTTCATCGAACTTTCGATGAACCTCCAAAAACATCCGATGAATTTGCAATACGTCCGACGAAACTTTCGTCGTAATGACTTGCCTATTTCATCGCAAGTTTGACGAACTTCTATTGTTGATCCGATGCTTTGGAAAAGGAATGCCACTTGTGTTCTGGCTACGGTTCATCGCTAGATCAACAAAATGTTTGTCAATATTCCGACGAACACCAGGGCCCTTTTCCGTGGCGGAAACCGATGAAGTTGTGTCGTGATTTTGACGTTTTAAATCTAGTCAGGAAAATGACAAAAATTATTTCAGTGGTTCATCAGTATGCCGACAATATATTGTCGATATTCCAATAATTGTTCGTCAAAAATCGGAGTCGAATACAGTAGTCTCACTAAAGTGGGGGCTAAATGTGTCGCCAAAAAGTGTATATTTTTACACTTTTTCACTCATTTTGTCCTTTTCCCTTGGATTTTGGCCTTGTTTTCCCTTGATTTAGTCTTGAAATCTTGCAATTCAACATCAATCTAACGATGGTTTACAAAGGTGTTTTGAAGTGTTGTAAAACATCTTCTCACTTTTCTAAGATCCTTTCAACACAATTTACCTAAACAACACCCTTTTACCCCTTCCCAAGCCTTGTGTCAAGGTGTTGTAAAGTGTTGTAAGGCCTTTTCACACTTTCCTAGGCTTATCATCAACCAATTAACCCTTTTCTTATTTTAATTTGTCCCCTTAATGTACTTTTAGGCCCAACTTAAGTGTGTTTCGGGAGGCAAGCCTAATACACATCATTAATCACAATTTTATTCCTAACCACCACTTGAATTTTCCCAAGTGGACTAGGTTGCCAACTAGGGCGACCTAGTCCCTTTTGACTTTAAATTCAAAATTAAAACAATTTCTTAACAGGAAATTTCCTCCAAAACCCTATTGTCAGCCTATCATGTGACATTTTCAAGAAATTAGGGCATATGTTGTATAAATAAGGGTTTTCACCTTCATTTTCATCTCTCCCAATCTTATTTTTACATCTCTTCACAATCACTCTTGCACTCAAGCTTCCCAAGTAAGCAATCAAGCACAAGGGCATCACAATCAACCTCCATTGGAGCAAGTTCTTGCATGTTGCAAAATTCAACAACAAAGGATTTGGTGACCATTTACATTGTTTATCATTCAAGCATCTCTCATTTGGGTTTAAGTTACCATCAAAGGGGTTTGACTTAGGAAAACCCCTATTCCCTAACCCCAACATTCTCTTTGTCTTTGTATGTGTTTTTCAAGTTGTACTTTGATTTAGCAAGATTCAAAGTGTTGGAGAAAGTACAAACATTCCATTCAAGTCACATGAAGACTTCAAACCCTAGGAGGAGCAAAATGACAAGTTATAGGTCATTTTTTGGGAGATTCAAACACGAGTTGCTGCAGAGAAGGAAAGTACCAACTAGGACCCATAGAATCAGACCTTCAGGCTTTCAAAAGTACCAAGAGGACTAGGTCGCCACTATTGGTGACCTTGTCCCTGTGTCGGGCCTGGAACAGGATTTTTGTATTTCTGGGTACCCTTTTCACTGAAACCCAGTCCAACAAAGTTCCCCAATAGAAGGACTAGGTCACCCAACTTGGCGTAAGTGTCCCTCTGTTGATTTTAGACAAATTCCAAAACATTTCAGGACTTCTCATTTGCAACTTCCCATTTCTAGGTGCAACATCTCTACATTTTCCAGTTTACTTTTTGTTTGCATACATTTAGGGCATATAGTTTAGCTTGCATTTAGTTTACATTTTCTTTCATTTACATTTCATAGATAGAACTAGTTTCATTCAGCCACACTTAACACACACATCACAACCTAATCAATCCATCCTCCCTTTGAATGCAACCACCAAAAATAACCATATTAATAAGGTGAAAGAGTGTCATTCCTACACCAAGTGCTCCTAGGTGAAAAACCCTAGTGGCCTAGTAAACGAAATCTTCTTTCCCTTGTTAGAATATCCATTTTTGGTGGTTCACCCAACATGTCTCCCTAGATACATTTGCTTACCTCCATCTTGAAACAAACAATGAACCTAAGTTCCCTGTACAAGGTGAACCCGGTTCATCTAATCCTGTCACTACTCAACCATTTTACCATAACTAGGCCACCCATCCTCCAATTAGTATTCAACAAACTTATGGTAAAGGATTTACCATTCTAAGCAAATAAGGTGGTGAGACAATGAATGAACATGAAATACACAAATTTTATGAACAATTGTCACCTGATGAACATACCACGGGAATTGGCTATCAAGATCCTCCTCCAGACCATAGGCCTCCTAGAGAATTTCTCAAGCTTCATGATGATGGCATAGTGATATTTTATTCCCCCTTGATTTGGATGTTCTCCTTCCTAAATAATGTCCCCCATCTCCTCCCACCAACAACAAAGACAACCCTACAATCATCTTGGGACTTCCTGCCCTACTCTCCTCTTTCAAAGTTGGAGAATCTAGCAAACGCAAGAGGCCATACAAATTATAGAAACTCAAACTCCCTCTTCATCCACCTCCTGAGTGCGAGAGGAGATTACAAATCCTCCTAAACAAAGGAATCATTACATTACCTCCTCGCAATTGGTTGGTGATTTATCCTAAAGATGCTAATGTACCACACTATGCTTACCATCGTGTTCTTGGCCATAGAAGTGATGAATGTCATCATTTGTGAGAGATACTGAGTAAGTATCACTTTGTTGGTGATAATTTATGTCTCCTTAAACCATAAACTACTCCCATGCACCTTTTCATGTAATAGTTGTAGAACATACCCTTCTCACTATTACATGTTTTTTCCCATCACCTATCTCGGCTCACTCTTGTCTTGCACTCAGTGGGGGAAAAAATTTGTTAACCTTGTCCTAGTATTGTTTTTGTCCTTGTTCCTTAGCTTTGTTTTTCAACTCCTGCTTATACCCACCGAGATTGGGAGGTAGATGACTTGCTTAATGGTTGACTTACACTTGCCTTACTAGTTTTGTGTTTGCTTGTGTGTGACATGTTTTCCCTGTACTATTCTATTTGATTTTCCCCCTCTTTGTGTCATTCTTCTTTATGTATCTCCATTCTTCTATATGTAGTGCATTCCTTTTCACTTTTCGCTTTCCCTTTTCCCTTCCATTTGGGGATGATGCAAGGCATTGAGACCACAATTTCTCCTTCATGTTGACCCAAATGGACTCTTCTTTTCCTTTTCTTTTGTTCTTTTTGCCTTCCTTTTGGGGATGATGCAAGGCATTAAGACCACAATGTCTCCTTCATGTTGACCCAAATGGACCCTTCTTTTCCTTTTATTTTGTTCTTTTTTCCTTCCATTTGAGGATGATGCAAGGCATTGAGACCACAATGTCTCCTTCATGTTGACTCAAAAACATGGCTTTTTTTCTTTGTCTTGTTGCTTTTGTTGTCCTTTTAGGGATGATGCAAAGTGTCGAGACACCCTATGTCTCTTCCATGTTGACCCAAAATGACTCTTTATTTTTGTTTACTTTCTCTCTCTTTGTGTATTTATTCTAGTTCTATGTATTTGGGGAGATGATGACAGTTTCGAGCTCTCAAAACAAACATTGCAGCAACGAACATACTAACCCCAAATCCATAGATCTCTTATGTGTTTGTGGTTTTTCATTTTGGGAGCAACCCTCCCCTTTTCCCTTTTCTATCTCTTTGCATGACACAACCTTTCTTGGAAACCTATCACTTGACATAGGGCTTTCCAAGTAGGCTCTCATGTCATTTCCTTTCTCTTTGCATTTTTCCTTTCTCTACTTTAAAGCAATCCCTTTAAAGTGGGGGCATACATTGGCATTTTATTTTATTTTTTGCATTTGTTTTTCTTTGTCCTCGGTTCCTAACGCATTCTTATCAGTTCATATGATGTGTTTCTCACTTTGTGGATGACATTGGCTGTCATGTCCTTCATAAGTGTGACCTATCTTACCATATTACATTCCTCTTAGTGGCTTGATGCGATGCAGTGCATCCCCTAAGTTGTGAATTTTCTATCCTTTGATTAGTCCTCTCTTGGAGACATTGGGCATAATGTTCCCTAAGTTAAAGACCTCACATGAACTAAATAAGACTCCTTCGAACATCCCTTTTGCATTTTATTCTCTTGCATTTTTATATGTTTCATTTTTGCATTGTGCATACATGGCCACCTTACATAACACAACTTGCATGACTGTGGTGCCATCTTGCACTTGTTCATGAGTTCTAAGCATCCAAGGCTTTGCTTTTCTCATGAACTACACCCTTGTCTTTTGTGGCTCCTTATCAAAGTTATCAAGAGGTATAACTTTGGTATGATTGAGCGGGAAGCCCAACTAGTGGCACGACTTTCCCCATAGCCACCTTTGTGTGTATGTATCTCACATCCTTTTCAGAATTCTCACCCGATGGACAATCGAAAGTCTTGTCAACCCAGAGTGAGTACACCCTTTTCTTTCGGAAAAATAGTCTAGATCTGATCCACAACTAGCTCAAAAAATGGTTGAAGCTTGATCCGACTTTTTCTCTCTCTTCACTCTTTCACATCACTCCTTGTGTGATCTTTTGTGCTTATGTTTGGTTTTCTATGGGATCTTGATCCTGGGGGTTTGATCATCCCTGTTGATCATAGTCATCTCACCTTACTAGTATGAATACATTGGATCTCGCTCGACATGCATGATTCAACTACTTTAGTGTGATTTTGAAGCAAGTTCATCCTCTCACTAAAGTGGGGGCTAAATGTGTCACCAAAAAGTGTAGTCTTTGACACTTTTTCACTCATTTTGGGCTTTTCCCTTGGATTTTGGCCTTGTTTTTCCTTGGTCTAGTCTTGAATTCTTGTAAATCAACAACAATCTAATAGTGTTTTACAAAGGTGTTGTGAAGTGTTGTAATACATCTTCCCACTTTTCGAAGACCCTTGGGTATGTGCAGGATCATGATGGGCCAAAAAGTGGCAAAATGATGGGTATGTGGCTGACGACTTTTTTTAAACCCAAAATTGATTAAACGAAAAGGGTTTCTAAAGGAGATTCTCAGCTTTCCACCAATATAAATTATGTTTTACTTTGAATTTAATAAATATTTATTATTCATTTTCTATTGAATTACGACTAAAGTCCTTATTTTTAGGCTGATTGAAAAAAATCTATAGCTTTCAAATGGTATCATATTTTTTGAATCCGAACTATGCGTCACATTCTATGCTTCACATACCATAAGATTAAAAAAGAAAAAAATGAATTTCATGAAGTTTTGACCAAGTTAAGGTGGTTAGACATACAAGTCTTTATATTTTTTAAAAGTTGTCATAAAAAATTTATAATTAATTATTTACTTGGAAAAAATTAACAAAAACATATGCATCACATCGGGACATGAGTCCTCTACTTATATCTAAAATATTATAAAAATATATTATCATTTTAATGTGGTTAGGGTGGTCAGACAGACACTTACTTCTTATTTTTTCCCTGAAATTTAAGTACTGCTGTATTGAAATTTCAAATTTTCACCAAATAGATTTTATTTTTTTGTAAATAAACCTAGTAATTTAGAAACTAAATTGAATTTTCTACAAATTCTATTCTTACACATTTTTGAAATAATATAGATAACTTATTCAAATTTTTATGTCAGGTTCCCTAACTCTGATTTTTCTGAATTTTTTGCCACTTAAGGGCCTATTTTTTCCATGATGATCCTGCACATACCACCTTTCAACATAATTCACCTAAATAACCCTTTTTCAAGCCTTGTGCCAAAGTGTTGTAATATATTATCATAGTTTCCTAGGCTTATCATCACTAATTCAACCCTTTTTAATGATAAATTAGTCCCTTAATGTACTTTTAGGCACGACTTAAGTGTGTTTCAAGAGGAAAGTTTGATAAACATCATTTAATACCGTTTTATTCTTGATCACCACTTGAATTTTTCCAAGTGGACTAGATCACCACCTTGGGCGACCTAGTCCCTTTTGACATAAAATTCAAAATTAAATAAAAAACCTAACAAGAATTTTCCTCCAAAACCCTAGTGTTGGCCTATCATGTCACATTTTCGGGAAATTAGGGCTTGTATAAATTGGGGTTTTAACCTTCATTTACCCCCCCCTAAGATCATTTTCATCTTCACAATCACTCTTGTACTCAAGCTTCCCAAGCAAGCAATCAAACACAAGGCATGTCAAGCAACCTCCATTGGAGTTGGTTCTTGCATGTTGCATATTTCAACAACAAAGCATTTGGTGAGTGTTTACATTGTTCTATCATTCAATCATCTTTCCTTTCATTGTTTCTCATTTGGGTTTAAGTTACCATCAAAGGGGTTTGAATTAGGCAAACCCCTATTCCCTAACCCCAACATTTCCTTTGTCTTTGCATGTGTTTTACAGGTTGTATGCAGATTTTTCAAGGTACAAAGTGTTGAAGAGGGTACAATCATTCCATTCAAGTCAACTCAAGTCATCAAACCCTAGGTGAAGAAAAAGGACAACTTGCAAACCATTTTTTGGAGATTCGGACATGGGCATCTATAGAAAAGGAAAGTGCAAGTGGGGACCCAAATAATCAAACCTTCAAGCTATTGAAAGTACAAGGAGGACTAGGGCACCATCATTGGTGACTTTGTCCCTATACTAGGCCTGAAAAGGTGTTTTAATATTTTTGGATACCCTTTTTCCTGAAACCCTACCTAGCAGAATTTTTCCGACAGAAGGACTAGGTCGTGCATTCTGGCGTAAGTGTCCCTTTGCAGATTTTAGGCAAATTTCAGAACATTCTAAGGCTCCTCTTCTACAAATTTCATTTCTCAAGTGCACCATCTCTGTATTTTCCAGTTTTCTTTCAGATTGCATGCATTTAGCTCATTTAGTTTAACTTGAATATAGTTTACATTTGATTTCATTTACATTCCTTAGTTAGATTAGTTTCATTTCATTTCTAGCATTCAACCATACTTCTCACACATGACACAACCCTATTCAGCCCATACCCTTTGAATTCAATCACCAAAATGCCTATCAATAAGGTGAAAGAGTTCCATTCCTAAACCAAGTGCTCCTAGGTGAAAAACCCTAGGGGCCTAGTAAATGGGAATCCTCTTTCCCTAGTTAGCTTTATAATATCTTTGGTGGTTCACCTAGTATCATGACACTCAACAAAAATATCATCAATGCATCCATCGTACATCCACAAATCATCGGCATGCATACATATTGTAGCATCATAGCATAATCATGACATGTCATAATATAGGAGACATACATTCTACATCATCATTTAAGTTGCAACAAATAATATAGATTTTTTATTTTGAGCATCGTTTATTATCGCATCACATATCATTAACATACATTGCATTATCATAAGCATGAACATCTGCATTATCCATCCATACATCCATATGTACATCATCATCTCATAAATTGCATAGAAAATATACAAAATTAAGTGCATCCATATCATTTACATAAGCATACCATCTGCATATTCTATAATCCATCCCATAAACATGTCATGAAAAGATACTGAAAAAGAAGTACATCCATCCATTGCATTCATATGCATATCACATCATATCAAAATGCATCCATACATTCATAAAGCATGAAATAAAATGAACACATCACATATCATGAATTTGTATCATCTCACATATATCAAAAAATGTCTATCATGGTACAATATTTGAGTCGGTGTATGTATATCGATCAAAAATACAATATCCACAAGGCTATCAAAAAGGATCCCATGAATGTATATATGTGTAAAGAATCGGGCAATAATCAAAAAATGTTTGTACAAGTGAGCTAGTCCTGATGGCTGCTCCCCTCACTGGGCTATCCCTCCAACTGATCCTCAACCCTAGGATGTGCCCCACTTCTCTACAAGTAATCTAGTTGTCTAAGTGCCTATGGGACATCCCTATGGTAGTGCATCCGACAATATGTCGCCTTGGTCATGACCTCTCTATACAATCGGGTAGACACTGTCTGCCCCTGGGCTACACCTATCATGGTCTCTAGTTGTTGGCACCATCTAACCTATCGTGCTAAATGCATCTCAGCGGTCTGCCTAAGCTGGCACTCTTGATCTCTCTCTACTATGATATCCTGTACCTATTTCCTAGCTTGGTATATCTTAGCAGTAATGACCAAAATATGTTTTCTCATCTAATCTCTCTCACATGTCGCCACTTGTAACTACTGTTGTAACTGTTGTATCTGTGCATCACAGGGATCTGGCCCCGACAGTGGCTATTGTGGAGGCTGTTATTATGTTGGTGGTTGTTGAACCAATGGGGGTGCACTTGGGACCTATCCATCTTGTTGAACCTGGCCATCATGTCCTCTACCTCATCCTCTACCCTGCCCATCATCAGGTTACCCTATGCCTCTACCTACACCCCTCCCTCTCAGTCTCCCTCATGGAGGTATGCCTGTTGGATTTGTCAATCAGCACAGAGGTGCAAACCATGCATCATAAGCAGGTGTCATCTATGCATCCGCCTATCCCTAATCATAAGCCCATGGCCTAGCAACCAATTGTCAAAATCTCTTGACAACCTCATGGACTAGGATCATGTGACCCCATGTTATCTCTAGGGTTGACCTAGCAAAAATATTAGTGTACGCATCATCAGATTTGTCTTATCTTTCGCCAAACTATTTGGCAACCCTATCAGATAGGTACCTCTCAAATGATCATATGCTCCTAACCCTGCATGAATTAGGTCTATCTAGCAAAGAAGAGTTGTTGAACATCATCATACCAAGCTGGCATCTGAAACCAATGCCACCATCTAAATACTGACATATCATCGATCACCCTACGCCAGTAGGGAATGCTGAGCTACCCTATGTGTTGTAATGTGATGGAACCCCTATATCTCAAGACAACTAGATCATCAGAATCAACATCTTCTATCTGAGCAATCGGTCGAAGCATAGCGATGTGCTCTTAGGCCCAAATGTGGAGAAGTGTGATCATTGGCCCCCATACATACTGAGTCCTCTAAAAGAGAATCTTGTGCCAAGCCAGACCCCATCCTGGACTGAATCCTCTGCTCTATCGATCTGGAGCAACCAAACCTAAAATAATCACTGCAATGATCAGTCTGAAATTCGACACCCGACCTCTGTGCATCTTGAGGTCTATTTGGGAGGTAACCAAGATGATTTCCTCTTGGTCAAGCACCTCATGGCACATATCATAATCGGCATCAACATTGTAGATCACACACGCACCATGCATTGACAAACGTAATATATGTCATACATCCTCCAACGTCATTGTCACCTCATCGGTAGGTAAGTGGAATGAAGAGCTCTCATTGTGCCATCGCTCGCACAACGTTGTCACCATCGCCAAATGTGTCTGGACAATGGGCATGTAGGCTATGTACCACAAACCAATCTCTCCCAAGTGCTCATGTTGCAACACAGATAAATCACCAAGTCTGGGAAAAATAGTAGGCCAGTGCTCACAAGACATCAAAGGTAGGATCACCTCCTGCACCCATGAGGTGCACAACGTCAAAATTAAAAAAAAATGGCTAATTTTGGAATTTTTATCCCCCAAAAATAACAATAGTGTCACTATTTATGATAGAATCACTATAATTCAAATTCCAAACTGTAATGCCCAAAGCATTTAAATTGCAAATCATAATATGCATCACTAAACACATATGTGTTGCAATTTGATCTTTGGCAAACCCTAACCCTGATTTTCAAATCAAAATGTGTCACTATTTACATATGCGTCGCCATTTAGAATCTGAAACCCTAAGTTTAAATCGTGAACTACGTCGCTAGTCACATATGCACCACTAAAAGTCAAATTAGCATCATCGATTCTAAAAATAGCGTTGCTATATAGTGATGCCACCAAAGTTCAAATTTCAAAATGCAATAAATGCGCCTAAAAGTCAAATTTCAAATAAAGTTTTGAATCACATATTAGTGGTCATACACCTAGAAGCCTTTGGTACTCTCAAACCTGGTTGAAAATGTGTCGATGGAGCACTTGTTGAGCTATCTCGTCAGAGGTTCAAAGTTCAAAATGCAAGGTTTCTCTCAAGTGTGAATGCACAAATGATTTGAAAGTGACCCTTCCTCACCTATTTATGCCTCCAAATTAGTGTTTTTTGCCATAATTTAACCATGAAGCTAACATTTTTCATCACTTCACCAATCTTTCCAAGCTGGAGCTTTTTTTGCATCTTTTTTTGTGTTTTTGGCATGCTTTTTGCATCCTAGAGCCTTTTTAGACCCCTAGGGCAACATTTTACCTTTATTGAGAAATCAACCCAAAATTTAAATTTTTTCACTCGATTTCTCGAGGGGGCGAGAAACTGGATTAATCCTTCGTTGGGGCATCTAAAAAAATAAAATAAATAAATGATTTAAGCAACAATTTTATCTAAAGAGTGTTAGTCTTTGAACCGAAGCAACGGGTACCTCGCTTCAAAGAGGGGAAAAATGTAGACACTGAAAAATGTCTCGAATGATATCATGCACTCGAATCAGGTATACTAACACTATTTCCTCCTCAAACCCATCCTCTTTTTTATTAATTGATTAAATTAGCCCTAGCTATTTAATTAATTATGGCATTTGCATCTATTAACCTAATTCATTTAATTGGATTAATTCATCCCTTTTCATGTTAACATTTTGTCTCATTAAATTAAATAAATCAAACTATTTAATTTAAATCCCTAATTATTCTTATTTAATTAAATAAACCTAAGTTATTTAATTAAATTTCATTCCACCTTTCTCTCATTCATTAAACCATTTTATTTAATGAATATCATTTAATTCTTCTAAATCCTCTAATTGCATAATTAACATTGTTTAATTATCAATTATAAATTAATCTAAATCCCCCCCACTTGCAAGGGAATATTACTCCTTTGCACATTCTTCCAAAAAAAAAATCCCATGGAATATTCCTTCCCCTTTTGCATAATTAAAATTTGGTTTTAAATAACTAAATATCTAATTTTCCTCACCCATGAGGATATTCTAAGGAATATTCCTTTTCTAACAAACTTACTTAACTTCATGTGCAAGTTAACTTGTGACATCTCATGCAAGTTAACTTACGACCTCTTGTGCAAGTTAAAAGTGTGTTTGTTTGGATTAAATGTAAGCCCTTGATTAAATCTCATCTTGCATTTTCAACCCTTGATGGGAATCCATGATCCATGCCTCCTAACTTCTTCCATCCTTGACCATTGATTATCATTTTTTATCTCAACCCTCCATTTCTCATTTTTTCTCTTATAAATAGGTCACTATTTGGAGATAAATGGATCCATCTTTTAACATCAAAGTTATGTTGTTAAAATCACTCTCACTCACACTCACACTCATATTTAGCACACATTTAGTATCTTTTATTTTATTTTAATTGTATTAGTTAACTTTAAGCTTCCATTAATGCCTTGCATGGTCACATAATGCATCCATTTAACTTGTTTATTAATTAGGGTTTGAATCTTTTAACTTAAAATCCATTTAGATTAGCTTTATAATTACATATCTATATCAGTTTGGTATAAAATCATGTTAAATTAGATTGCATCATTCTCATTTCATGTTTTCATACACATCTTATAGTGGTTCTATCAATTTTCTTCAATAAAATTGACTAGAACAAGCTCATTTATCGACAGGATTGGGAAAGGATCATCATTCCACATCAACACGACACTACTCCCACAACGGGATAAGTTTCAGATGGATTAGAGTAGACATTTTAACGTTTTTTGTAGTTTAGAATGCTTAGTTTTGATAAATATTTATTTTAATTTTCATTTGATCGATCTTGTTGAGATTGGCATTAGTGGCTTTATTATGCTTCGATTCTCTATGGATCAAGTGTAATCAGCCCATACTAATTCGTCGATCATAGATGCATTTCAACACAAGCCCCATATGATCGCCAACTACTTAATGGATTTTTCATTAATGACAAGGTGGTTGTGTAGTACTTCAACGATGAGTTCTAACATGAATAAAAAATGGTAGTAAAGTGCTTTGAAGTTGATTTAGTACCTCTCCTAATGAGAAGTAAATCTGGCAATAATTTTCTCTCACCTGAAGTGTGGGAGAATGAAGTGGTGTGCTCTGTTTAAAGTGGAAGGTTGATATCCTCACTATTCAATTCTTCTCATAGTTTCTTGGAGTCCATGTTGTGAATGGACACTCCTATATGCCTCACATGCTCATGTCGCCATATGGCCTTCGTAGGTGCTATCATAGACCAGTAGTTGAAGGTGCTAATGAAACATCCCACTGGAAGGAACTTAAAAGAGATCAAGATGATACTTGGCACCAAATTCCTAAGGGGTGTTGAGCGTTATAGGGTGAACACAGATATCACATCACATTTTTTTGCTTCCCTTAACACTAATACAGTGTTTATGGTGGGAAAGGAACAAAAGAATATTTTTTAAGGAGAACCATACAATGGAAAAAGTAATTTGTGAAATTGAAAGATTAATTTATGAGTTAGTAATATCTAGTGTGTATTAACCAAATGGCTTAGGAAAAATCTACTCAAATTAGGATGCAAAAATATCTTCATAGTGGGAGTTGATCCATCCCCCAAACCCAAGAACATGGCTACCAAAATCTAAACCCAACCGCAACAGTGTTGTATGGACTCCACCTCCAATGGGTGTGGCAAAACTTAATTTTGATGAGGCCTCTCGAGGAAACCTAGGTGCATTCAGTGTTGGCTATGTATTGCAGAACTGAGAAGACAAGATTATTGGCATCATCACATTAAAATTACTAGATGGAACAAATAATAAGGCTGAGGCAAAAGCATTATTCACTAGTCTGAAACTGGAAAAGTCACTAGGCATCAAACATATATAGATTGAGGGGGATTCCACGGTCATAATCAACACATGTAAGAAAACATATTCAATTAGTTGAATGTGAAGTGTCATCCTAAACCAAAGTATCAAAATGTTGCAAGGCTTCACCTCTTACCAGTAGTCACATTTCTATAGAGAGGGTAGTAAAGCATAAGACATGCTTGCAAATATGGCATGTGACCTAGATCTTGGGGCACTACAAATTAATCAAACAAACATTGTTAACTATCCTACCTTGGTGCACGTAGCCAATAATGAATTGCATCCCATAAAGGGGAACTGAGCTAACATACTATTTGTCTTGAGTATGAAGGGAACGTGATGCTAAGTTTTGTTAATAGTATCTATCTCTAAGTTGTGTGGGCTCTCAAGTGGGTATTTTCTTCTGCCTGCAAATACCCACTTGAGAATCCGAAGGCCTAAATGTAAAATTTAAAGCGTTGAGGTGACACGTAGTATCCTCAAACATCTAGTGATGCTTAGAAATACCAAGTTCTCACCCCCACACCAACACCACATGTCGAATTGGCACAATTTGGTGAAGCCCTTAAGTATTGCAAATAACTCTTAGTGCGAGATTTGTTGGAACCATCGACGTAGTGTTGGACATTTTCTTTCACCAGCGGACCACTTTTCGTTTAAATTTGTGAAGCTTTCCAAAAATGAGTAGTTTTCGCCCTTGAAATCATAGTTCATGGCAAGAAGTGTTGAAGTGCCACATGGCAGCTCGATATGCCACCAGAAAAGGTAAGCAATATCTTTTATTTCACCAACAATTTCCTCTACATCAAGCCACATGTTGTGTTAGCACAAGTTGTGAAAGTTTCTAAGTATTATGAATAATCATTATTACGTGTTTGGCTGGGACTTTTGGTGGGTCCTCCACATGCTGAAAAAGGCAGAGGTTGTGAGGTGCATTCGTGCACTCTTTGATCTCTAAGTATTGCTAAATTTGATGCTAAACTTAGATAATTCTCTCATTGTCTCAACACATAAACACATGGCATCATTGTGCTCTCCCAAGATCCCTCCCAAAGCATAGTTGCCTCTAGTTGCATAAACTTGACATGTGGCAGTGTTGGCATCAGGGTAAATTCTTTCTATTCAAAAGAAAAAATTGGTGCATTTTACATTCTAGCTAATGGGATGCACATTTAATAATATTAATTAATTTGCTGACATCAGTGTCTAGCATTTCTTAGTACAATCAATATTTTGGATGCATTTCAACACAAGCCCTATCTAATCACCAACCACTTAATAGATTTTTCATTAATGACAAGGTGGTTGTGTAGTACTTCAACAGTGAGCTGGCATGAATAAAAAATGGTCGTTAAAGTGCTTTTCAAAGTTGCTTTAGTACCTCCCCTAACGAGAATTAAATTTGGAAATAATTTCCTCTCATCAAAAACATGGGAGAATGAAGTGGCTTGCTCTATTTAAAGTGGAAGGTTGATATCCTCACTATTCTATTCTTCTCATAGTTTCCTGGAGTCCATGTTGAGAATGGACACTCCTATATGCCTCACATGCGCATGTCGCCAGATAGCCTTCGTAGGTTCTATCACAAACCAACAGTTGAAGGTGCTAATGAAACATCCCACTTGCAAGGACTTAAAAGCGATCAAGATAATACTTAGCACCAACTTCCTAAGGGGTGTTAAGTGTTACAAGGTAAACATGGATATCACATCACATTTTGTGGCTTCCCTCCTAGATTTAGGAGAGAAAAAGGAGTTGGTGGGGGAACTAACAACAAAATTGTTTAAGAAGCATAACCTAGGTAGGCTCAAGGTAACCTTGGATGTAGCAAGGCATGGGGTTGGAATCCCGATGTTGTGAGATATCCAGGGCATGTGTGAGAAGGGCATTGAGGTGGAATGACTTCCATTCATTGGGAATTTTCATATGTTGTCACTAACGCAATATAGAGTTTTGGCACATATGGGTAGTCGTTTCTTAAAGAAGGTAAACAATTTAGATCCTATGTATAATCTCCAATGGATAGTATATTTTGATGCCACCCCTACAGTGGTGTAAGGAGTCCACTTAATCCCCTACATAAAATCTACTCTCTCTATGTTTTTCTCACTTTTTGGTATGAGGCTTCTTTTGTATATTGGCCTCCATGCATAAAGCGACTGGTATATGGGGCATTTTATTTTGGTCCCCTAATCATATTTACTCTGTAACATTTTATGCTATATATATGTAATTTCATAACTTTTATACTATTAATAATATCACAGGGTTTTTGCCTATTATCTAAAAAATTCATAAAGAAATATTATCTTATTTCATTACAATTATGACCTAACTATTACTTTGAGACATATGTTGGATAATAAGAAATATCCTTTTGATTTGAACACCTTCCCCTATTATCTACATTTAGGTTAGAATGAAAAACATCATTTCAGATTCTTAGCTAAAACAAGATAATAGACATGTGTGAACTTATTATGTGAAAAGATAGTAACTAGGGAGTAAGTTAATTGTTTACCCTATAATATTATTGAACTATTAGCTTTAAAAAGTCATAAATCTTAATCATAACTCAATAATTTAGAAGGAAAATTTAGAAAATTCAAATACAAATATTTATATTTTGTACCTAGATAATGAGGTAACCAAATATTGGCTCTATACTTGACAAGGAAATTATTTTTTCCTAAAAAATAATAATTTTTATCACAGGGATTTGCACCCACATGCAAGGATGAAAAGCTCTACAATCTCGTGTAACATTGGGCTAATTTCAGGTTGTGGGTATCTTATTGTGAAATTAGACCTCTGGATTCTAGGCCGGGTTCCTTTATGATATTCTAATGATTATGTGTAACTTGTTTGGAAAAGGGAAGAAATGATCTAATTGAATGCATAAACTAAACTTAAAATGAATTAATGGTGATGCACCTAATAAATGAAACTTGATCTGCAACCTGACTCATAGATGATTTATCAATATTTCAATTTGCACAACTAAATTTGATAACTTAAACACTTTAATGTTTCGTACAAAAGCTTTGACAGAATATATTTTTGAAAGAAAACTCTGTTTTCACAACCAAAATATAAAGTAATTTTATGCACAATGTATAACCCATGAACTTAAGCATAACTGCATGTATACGTTTATGAAAGAGACAGAAAGATTAGAGGTTCTGAAATGAACACAATAATCTCTTGATTGAATCCAACACAATGACAATGCCTAAAATTTTGAAGGCAAAATTATTTAATACTGAAAATCAAAAGGAATTCATATGCGAACTACAAACATGATTAACCTGTAATGCTATAAAACTATATCAATCTAAAATCTAAGTTACAAATCTCCTTCTCTCTGCAAAAAAGTATGCCAGAAGAGATGAAAAATAAGAACTAAAGGAAAAAGAATAAATTTTCCCAATATATACAATAATGGCATGCATAAAGCATCCAAGAGGCGGAACTAAAAGCTAACTCCAAGTGAAAATATCTGCATCTCCAAAGTGATCCATGAGAAAAAATAAAAATCCATGAAAAAGGGGCTCTAACTTACGCAAAAATGAGTGAACTCAGGCTCAAACTCAAATTCAACTCATGGTTGACCCATAGGGCACTCAAACTAAACTGAAAACTCCCAAAATCTGGATTGGAACTCATGCAAACTCATTCTTAATGCCTAATTCGCCCATGCATGATTGAGGGTTAACTTTATGTTTATGTTTGCATTTGAAATAGTCTAATCAATTAAATTATTTATAGATTATCATTTAATTAATTAACTTTACAAAAATATCATACAAAACATATTATTAGAGGTTAATAAAAATATTAACCCTCATATCCAATACCTAACATCATGTAATAAAAGTAGAATACGTGAATGGAAAATATTAAAGTGATATCACTTTAATATTTAATTACATGACTCTTCAAAGAAACTCCAAATTCACAGTTTTATAATATCATGAGGTCAATTGACTTAGAGTCAAGACCTAGCTCCTCCATGCATATTCATCGGCCATCTCACTAACAATTCACGGGCTCCATGCACATTATTAGGTTTATTGACTTAATATTCAACACCTTGAAGGTAATAATTCACAATGATTTGATTTTCATTTTGTAAAACATAATAAAAAGATTAACATGTTGAATTAGGGCATGAGTGAAAAGAAAACTCAACCCTAATCATTATTGGTCATTCTTCACTTTTCAATTGACTTCTCCAAAATACTTCCGCTGCATGTCACCATGCTTGGTAGATTTTGAAGGACTGAGGCTCAAACTGCATCATTTTGTGTTGACTTTGATGATTTTTTGGAAGATTGAGAACAGGAAAGGTAAGGTGAATGATATTTTGTCACAAATTTGAGTTTTCCCAAGCATTTTAATGGATTTTTTCGGGCTTCTAGGCTGTGGTTGTTCATTATTTTCTAATGTTTTTTGTTTTTTTATTTTCTCTGTTCATATTTCTCCACTTTGGGCCATCATGGATGCCTCCATTTTGAATCTTTTGGAAGCCATACTCACGGGTTTTAGATGAATTTCTTCAATAGAAAATGATGGGTAAGTAACTCCCCAGACTTGCATTTCTCTCTTAAATACCTGCATATACAAGCTCGATTCGAGCTCATTGTTACAAATTGAATGAAGTTTCACTTCCTTCAATGCATTTGTCTATCTTGGAGCCATGGTTTGTATTTTTTCCATCCGAGTATTTGATTTCTTCTTTGATACTGAAGTTTCATAGTGTCTTCATGGTTGTGGCTACACTGTGTGAGGATCTTGATCTTTTATCCTAGACCCATGATAGGAAAATGATATAATTAGTGAAATGAAGAACTCACGCATTTTCTATTCTGAATTCATGCAATATTTCTTTCTATCAAAACCCTTGTGGTTTTAAGCACTTAAGGAGAAGAATAAAGCTCTTAGGTCGCGACCTCTTGTAATTTTTTGTTTTGTTTTTCCACACTAGCGACTGCTTGAGGGTTCATGTTGTAGTGGGTGTATCTATATTTGAGCTCTTTCAAAGCTTGACTATAAATAATTTTCCTTTTGCATTCACCATTCCTAATATATGGAGTCATTGCATACATTGCATCTCCAACAATAGTGACTGTTCCTTCTAAAATTTTCCCAAATAACACTACCCATGGCCATCTGAATCTGAGAGGAGTAAGAGTGGGTGGATTTTCCTGTGTTCTTATCACAACATCATGATACTCTTCTAGAAAACCTTTAAGTGAATCTAAGGCTTCTTGTATGATAAGCTTGGGATCTCGTGCAGTCTCCAAGTCTTTGGGAACTAATTTTCTATTTAATAAATAGAAGACATCGGTGTTATTGATTGGAATATAACCAACTCTTACACCATTTCCTAGATTAATATATAATCTTTGTAGACCATCCTTGAACCTAGTAAGTGAGCATGTCTTGTACGAAGGTCTTCTGCAATTCCAAGAGCCTCCAATGCCTCCTCCTACTATTACAACACCTTCATTCTCTAAATAGGTACGATTAACTTCTTCAGCAACACCGCCATGTTGCCTTTGTGATGGCCTTTATCCTTCTCATTGTAGATCAACAGCATATATGATAACCTATGGGTGTGTTCATTGTGGAGGCACTGTCAAATCATACTGTGATTTCCCCTCTGAATAATCCTTGTGATTGTTTCTTATGCATAAAATATTGCATTTTTACTTATTATAATCCCATTGACTATTTTTCACTAGAAAGTTCTTTAAAGATCAGTGCTAAGGGGTTAATGCATTTGGTTCCAATAATGCCAGCTAGAGTGGTTAAAATATTGTCTTTAAGGCACTAGGACCACTCCATGAGGACCCCTCTATGATTACTATCATTGCATATGGCTACCTTCTTTTATATGTCATGATACGAGTTGGCCTCAACCCTCGTGGGAGCCACATTTTCCACCACTCATAACAGTATTTGTTGGTCGAAATGACCTGATTGTACCTGTACCTACACATGAATTAAACCTATTAGCAAAACGGAATGAAGCTGAAAGCTTCCAATGATGAATTCTTTGTGTTCTCAAATATTTTTTTCTTGTTAACTCAACCATGTGATGAATATCTCATAGGATGTAAATTATATTTCCATTGGTATGTAAATATGAGAAGATTTGTGATTCTTCATTTCTCTAACATCACATTCTAACAATCTTGTAGGCACCTTTGGAGTTGGAGCTAAAACAACTGGAGATGAATATAAGAAGACACGACACAACTATGACCATGATTCATCATTCCAGGAAATGACAAGTCATTTATTTTCTCATGTTTAGTTCTATCTTCTGCTGTATAGTTTACTTCTTCTGCATATTTATCATATGCTCCTAGCTATTTCAGTTACTCCCACGACTTGTGTGGGGCACTTAAACACTTTTATGTCTTTTAAATTCAAAACGGAAATGGTTTATGCTATGATTTATCTTTTACACTTCATGATGAATAAAAACAACATTACTATGCAACATTTTGATGAAATCTTTGTGTTATGATTTTCTGCATAATAAAAATTGAATTCACTCAATTGAATTATCAGCATAAAAAATATGTACCTTTCACCTAAATATAATCATCTATTTCCAGCTCTACCAAATTGAGCTGAGGTAAAAAAATTGGTAACATTTTGGCAATTTATGTTGTTTGCTTGCTTGCTAAGCATGCCAGATCAGCTGCCTTGTATATCCATTGGGCATGGAGTCCATCTTTTTCCTCTTTTGACTAAAAAAATGCTTGTAACTCAGAAACAAACAAAAACTAAAAGAAACTAACTACTCTATTTAAGATAGAGCTAGAAAACCATGCAACATTTGCACTTATTGAAGGCAAAATAATATTGAAATGAAACTACTGTGCAATGAGCACTTTATTGAAAGAAAAAATTCTATCCTACCCTACACTACCCAGCAGTGGTAGTGATCAAACATGAGCATTCATTGGTTGTGAAAAATAGGTGCCCTTAATAACAAAGGATGCTTCAAATATTTAAGATTAATCAAAAAGAGGTATGGAAATTTGATTAACTACTGCTCCTCAGTGTCAAAAATTGTTGTCAACATAGTTTGGATCATCATAAAAATCATACCTTTTTTATCTGATTAATCATTAAAGATGATATTCTGAGGCATATGGATAAGATTAACCTGTTGCTCCTCAGTTATAATTGCATGCTTTCGTACAATCATGACTTGTTGTAATTTTGTAGACTCTTTCTTAGATAAATATCGAATTGGACACCCTTTTGAAAGCACAAAATGTGGCCTCTCACTATTGTCTTCATGCTTATACATTGTTGTTTCTTCATTTTGCTGATTAGAATGTTCCATTTGCAGTATAATATTTTCTTTTTCCAAAGATGTTTCACTTTCTATCTCAATTTCAATCTGATCTGAAAGAGTTGATTCACATGAATGAGATGAAGGAATGCTTGATTCTTTAGCCTAAATAGGCTAATTAAATATTGTTGGCTCATATGATTGTAGCTTATCATCTATTCTAGAACAAAAAACCTCTATGATGCCTGAAAACACATTTTCCTCTAACTCATAACTTTGCATTATTTATCTAGATGAGTTTTATCATTTAGTTGTTCCATACCAAGCATAGATGCTATTATGCGTGTGATATCCTCATTTTCATCAACAAATTGAGAAAGTTCATTAAACAAATCATAAAAATTATGAGATTCACTTTCAATTTTCTCTACATGAACATGTTCAATTTTCTCTCGTTTGCCATCTAAGCTTGAAACAAAGTATTCAAGATCATTCCAAAATAGGGCTTCTTCATAATCTTTGTTACTTTGTGGCATGAGAGGGCCTACCTTAGATTTAAGATGATCCTTTTGAAACAAAAGTTCTGATATGCTTGCTCGTTCAATTTGGGAAACTTCATGCAGATCATTTTCATTAATTTCCAAAATAGAATTATCCTCTTGCTGTCTCAAATGGATTGAGGCTTCAATCTCATCCTGAAGCAGCAATAGATCATGTTCTGCAATATCTACTAGGTGTTCCAAATTAACAGATAATTCAGGTACATGTGTGATCTCTTCAACTTGCTCAATAAAACCACGTAGTTGATCAAACAAATAAGCCAATTGTTCCTCCTCATGTGGTGCCTTCTCCAATGAAGCTTGCGCATCCTCTCTCTGCAAGTGAAGATTTTTGACTGGTAATTCATGTACTTTGTTTTCATCCATGTTATAAACAACATTAGAATTTTTTTCAAATGAATCAAAATCCAAGGGGTTCAATAGCAAGTTTGAATCAATATCCTCTTCACATGTAATATGGTAATTTTGAGTTGGGGACACAATACAAGCAACAAAAACTTCCTGCTCCTCTTGTTCATTCTTTTGTTGCTCTAATTGGTAAACTTCCAAAGCTAAATGCAATGAGTTTACGTTTCTAATCTTCTCCATGAGGAGTATGGTATCCTGATCATTGGGATGCTCTGTAACTAAACTAAGTCGTATCAGATTACTTTCCTCTACTTGCAAAGGATGAAGGGTTGTAAAACTTGGGATTTCATACCTTGGAAGTACTTCCTCTTGAAACTGATCTGAAATGCAAGATTTTTTTTGGATATCATGCTTTTGATTAAGCAAAGACTTTATATTCTCCTCCTATACAGCTAACTCCCTTCTGAGGTTTTCTTCAAACTGTATCCTTTGTGTCTCCAACTCCTGCTTATGAAGGTAGGCTTGATAATCTAATTCTTGTTGCTACATATCAAGCTCTTAATGCCTCCTGCATTCTTCTATTTTCTTTGAAATGTCTAACAATATTCCCTTGGTGTCATTCATGCTATTTTTCATATCCCCAACCTCTTGGACTTGAAATTGAGCGAGTGTAGGCTGATATGGAGGTTGAGCAGGGGTGGGTGGGAGGTAAGCATGTTGATCATGCTAATATAGTGCTAATGCATGGTTCTCTGGGATAAAACCAGCTGCATGATTGGCCTGATATGGCATATAAGGATGTGGATAGGCAGGAATTTCATAAAATGGAGGTGAAAACATGCTTTTTTCATCAAAACCAACACTTTGCCTGCTTGAAACCAATGCATTATGCTCGGAGTCGCCAGGTATATTTGTAACCTTCTATAAGGCAGAAAATGTTGTTGTGCATACCAAAACAACAACTTGAACTCTTGATTTATTTCTCTTAAGTGATCTTCAGAGTCCCACTGGGTGTGCCAAAAACTGTTGGGTATGTGCAAGATCATCATGGAAAAAATAGGCCCTTAAGTGGCAATAAAATTCAAAAAATCAGAGTTAGGAAACTTGACGTAAACATTTGAATAAGTTATCTATATTATTTCAAAAATATGTAAGAATAGAATCTGTAGAAAATTGAATGTAGTTTCTAAACTACTATTTTTTTTAAATCTATTTAGTGAAAATTTAAATTTTTAATGCAGTAGTACTTAAATTTTGGGGAAAAAATAAGAAGTAGGTGTCTGTCTGACCACCCTGACCACAAAAAAGTTATAATATTTTTTTATAAGATTTTAGATATAAGTAGGGGACTCATGTCCCAATGTGATGCATATTTTTTTATAATTTTTTTCCAAGTAAAAAATTAATTATGAATTTTTTATTACAAATTTTAAAAAATATAAAAACTCATATGTCTAACCACCTTAACTTGGTCAAAACTTCATGAAATTCAATTTATTTTTTTAATCCTATAATATGTGAAGCATAGAATGTGACACATGTTTTGGATTCAAAAAATGTGATATTGTTTGAAAGCTATAGATTTTTTTCAACAAGCCTATCAATCAGGACTTTATTCGTAATTCAAATAGAAAATGAATAATAACTATTTATTAAATTCAAAGTAAAGCATAATTTATATTGGTGGAAAGCTGAGAATCTCTTTTAAAAACCCTTTTTGTTTCATCAATTTTGGGTTAAAAAAAGGTCGTCAACCACATGGGCCATCATATCACTTAGATATCACCACTTTTTGGCCCATCATGATCTTGCACATGCCCTGTTATCACAAGGATTTACACCCGCATGCAAGGCTAAAAAGCTCTGCAATCCCGTGTAATATTGGACTAATTTCAGGTTGTGGGTATCCTATTATGAAATTAGACCTATGGATTCTAGGCTGACTTCCTTTATGATATTCTAATGATTATGTGTAACTTGTTTGGAAAAGGGAAGAAAGGATCTAATTGAATGCATAAACTGAACTTAAAATGAATTAATTGTGATGCACCTAATAAATGAAACTTGATCTGCAACCTGACACATAGATGATTTGTCAATATTTCAATTTGCACAACTAAATCTGATAACTTAAACACTTTAATGTTTCATACAAAGGCTTTGACATAATATCTTTTTGAGGGAAAACTTTGTTTTCACTACCAAAATATAAAGTAATTTTATACACAATGTATAACCCATGAACTTAAGCATAACTGCATGTATACGTTTATGAAAGAGACAAAAAGATTAGACGTTCTGAAATTAAACAAAATAATCTCTCAATCGAATCCAACACAATGACGATGCCTAAAATTTTGAAGGCAAAACTATTTAATACTGAAAATCAAAAGGAATTCATATGCGAACTACAAACATGATTAACCTTTAATGTGGTGAAAACTATATTAATGTAAAAGCTAAGTTACAAATCTCCTTCTCTCTGCAAAAAAGTATGCCAGAAGAGATGAAAAATAATAACTAAAGGAAAAACAATGACTTTTCCCAATATACACAATAATGGCATGCATAAAGCATCCAAGAGGCAGAACTGAAAGCTAACTCCAAGTGAAAATATCTACATCTCCAAAGTGATCCATGAGCAAAAAAAAAATCCATGAAAAAGGGGCTCTAACTTACGCAAAAATGAGTGAACTCGGGCTCAAACTCAAATTGAACTCACGGTTGACCCATAGGGCACTCAAACTGAACTGAAAACACCCAAAATCTGGATTGGAACTCATGCAAACTCATTCTTAATGCCTAATTCTCCCATGCATGATTGAGTGTTAACTTTATGTTTATGTTTGCATTTGAAATAGTCTAATTAATTAAATGATTTATAGATTATCATTTAATTAATTAACTTTACAAAAATATCATGCAAAACATATTCTTAGAGGTTAATAAAAATACTAACCCTCATATCTAATACCTAACATCATGTTATAAAAGTAGAATACGTGAATGGAAAATATTAAAGTGATATCACTTTAATATTTAATTACATGACTCTTCGAAGAAACTCCAAATTCACGATTTTATAATATCATGAGGTCAATTGACTTAGAGTCAAGACCTAGCTCCTCCATGCATATTCATCATCCATCTCACTAACAATTCACGGGCTCCATGCACATTATTAGGTTTATTGACTTAATATTCAAAACGTTGAAGGTAATAATTCACAATGTTTTGATTTTTATTTTGTAAAACATAATCAAAGATTAACATTTCGAATTAGGGCACGAATGAAAAGAAAACTCAACCCTAATCATTATCGATCATTCTTTACTTTTCAATTGAATTCTCCAAAATAATTCTACCACACATCGCCATGCCTGGTAGGGTCTGAAGGATTGAGGCTCAAACTACATCATTTTGTGTTGACTTTGATGATTTTTCGGAAGATTTTGAATAGGAAAGGTAAGGTGAACACTATTTTGTCACAAATCTAAGTTTCCCAAAGCATTTTCATGGCTTTTTTCAGGCTTCTAGGTTGCGATTGTTCATTATTTTCTAATGATTTTTGTTTATTTATTTTCTCTGTTTATATTTATCCACTTTGGGCTGCCATGGATGCCTCCATTTTGAATCTTTTGGAAGCCATACTCACGGTTTTCAGATGAATTTCTTCAACAATAAATGATGGGTAAGTAACTCACCATTCGAGACTTGCATTTCTCTCTTAAATACTTGCATATACAAGCTCGATTCGAGCTCATTGTTACAAATTGAATGAAAAATTTGCTTCCTTCAATGCATTTGTCTATCTTGTAGCCATGGTTTGTATTTTTTCCATCTGAGTATTTGATTTCTTCTTTGATACTGAAGCTTCATAGTGCCTTCATGGCCGCGGCTACATTGTGTGAGGATATTGATCTTTTGTCCTAGACCCATCATAGGAAAATGATATAATTAGTGAAAGGAAGAACTCGTGCATTGTCTATTCTGAATTCATGCAATATTTTGTGCTTTCAAAACCCTTGTGGTTTTAAGCACTTAAGGAGAAGAATAAATCCCTCAGGTCATGGCCTCTTGTAAATTTGTGTTTTGTTTTTCCACACTAGCAATTGCTTGAGGGTTCATGTTGTAGTAGGTGTATGAATATTTGAGCTCTTTCAAAGCTTGACTATAAATAATTTTCCTTTTGCATTCACCATTCCTAATATATGGATTCATTGCATACATTGCATCTCCAACAATAGTGACTGTTCCTTCAGAAATTTTCCCAAATAACACTGCCCATGGCCATCTAAATTTGAGAGGAGTAAAAGTGGGTAAATTTTCCTATGTTCTTAGCACAACATCATGATACTCTTTTGGAAAACCTTTAAAATAATCTAAGGCTTCTTGTATGATAAGCTTGGGATCTCGTGCAATCTCCAAGTCTTTGGGGACTGATTTTCTATTTAAGAACCAGAAGACATCAGTGCTATTGATTGGAATATAACCAACTCTTACACCATTTCCTAGATTAATATATAATCTTTGTAGACCATCCTTGAACCTATTAAGCGAGCATGTCTTGTACGAAGGTCTTCTACAATTCCAAGAGCCTCCAATGCCTCCTCCTACTATTACAACACCTTCATTCTCTAAACAGGTACGATTAACTTCTTCAGCAACACTGCCATGTTGCCTTTGTGATGGCCTTTATCCTTCTTGTTGTAGATCAGAAACATATATGATAACCTATGGGTGTGTTCATTGTGGAGGCACTATCAGATCATACTGTGATTTCCCCTCTGATTAATCCTTTTGATTATTTCTTATGCATAAAATCTTGCATTTGTACTTATTATAATCCCATTGACTATTTTTCACTGGAAAGTTCTTTAAAGATCAGTGCTAAGGGGTTAATGCATTTGGTTCCAATAATGCCAGCTATAGTGTGGTTAAAATATTTTCTTTAAGGTACTGGGACCGCTCAATGAGGACCCCTCTATGATTACTATCATTGCATATGGCTACCTTCTTTTATATGTCACAATATGAGTTGGGCTCAACCCTCGTGGGAGCCATATTTTCCATGATTTATAACAATATCTGTTGGTTGAAATGACCTAATTATACCTGTACCTACACATGAAACAAACCTATTAAAAAAATAGAATGAAGCTAAAAGCTTCCAATGATGAATTCTTTGTGTTCTCAAATATTTGTTTCTTGTTAACTCGACCATGTGATGAATATCTAATAGGATGTAAATTATATTTCTGCTGGTATGTAAATATGGGAAGATTTGTGATTCTTCATTGCTCTAACATCACATTCTAACAATCTTGTAGGCGCCTTTGGAGTTGGAGCTAAAATAACTGGAGATGAATATAAGAAGACACAACACAACTGTGACAATGATTCGTCATTCGTCATTCTAGGCAATGACGAATCATTTATTTTCTCATGTTTATTTTTATCTTCAGTTGTATAGTTTACTTCTTCTGCATATTTATCATATGCTCCTAGCTATTTCAGTTACTCCCACAGCTTGTGTGGGGCACTTAAACACTTTTCCAGCTTTTAAACTCAAAATAGAAATGGTTTATGCTATGATGTATCTTTTACACTTCACGATGAATAAAAACAACATTACTATGCAACATTTTGATGAAATATTTGTGTTATGATTTTCTACATAATAAAAACTAAATTCATTCAATTGAATTATCAGCATAAAAAATGTGTACCTTTTAGGTCTAAATATGATCATCTATTTCCAGCTCTACCAAATTGAGCTGAGGTGAAAATTTTGGTAGCAATAAGATTATAACTATTCTTATTAGAAAACATAGGTTTTTCAATTAATGATTGTACATAAACCTAATGCTTTTCAAATATAAATGTGAACTCAATTTTATAGTTAGTTGAGGAGAACATTTCTAGTTAGACAAATACTTCAATATAACACCAATATAAACATATAAAAGTAACTCTTAGAATAGAGAAAACATTTAATCAATATTACATAAAGATTTAGGATGTGAACTAGGGTAGTTAAGGTTATTTAATGATCAAGTAACATTTGGTGCATTCTAGAGGAACTTAATTCAAGTATGTTAGGCATGGAATATCTTCATGCCTTAAAATATTTAAAATCGATCAACTAACACTTTATATAAAACATAGTAGTAACATATGAGTGAAATGAAGGCTCAACTACTATTTCCACTACTCAAGCTTCATTATTATCAAGTAATACTTAATTCATGGATTAACCATGATGATATCAAGTGACACTTGATTCTTGCATGTTTAATGTACTAGGTAGTCAAGTGACACTTACACAATGCAAGATATTGTGATTGGATACATGATACTTGTCTATATGATAATTGTGTGACTTTGAATTGAGTAAGTTAGATAACTAGACTTGTGGGTTAAGTATATATTAAATTTCACAAATGGAGGTCAATTCTGACTATCATTAGAGAGAGATGTACAACACCTCCAATAAAGTAGGATATTGATTAGATTTATTTTTTGTGGAATTGGGTTTCTATCTTCTAAAGTTCAATGAGAGTTGAACTTGATTTATGAGACATAATATGTCCTTTAACTAGAAGTCTCACCTTTGAAAAAAATGAATTCTTTAAATTTAGGTTTATTTCATTAGATAAAAATTAATATAATTATAGTAAATGCTACATACTCTGACCTTTTCCTTTATGTTTTAGGAATATAGTAACTAGGATGTCCCTATTTATTGAATAGTGTACAAGGTGACATTTTTTTATGGAATTTAAAAAATTAACCTTATACTAGCCCTATTTTATTTCTACACACTGTAATATTCTAGATTTTCCTACTAAATCAATGATTCTCCACCCTAGTTTAGATCCATGGGTGTGGTGACCTAGCTTAGTTCCATATGCAAAGCTCTAAACTATATATTTTTAAATTTAAATTTATTAATTTGGATCCATGTTCCCTTCCCTTACTAGGTGTTCTAAATTAACTAAAGTATAAATTATTTTAAATTACATGTTAGATGGTGGTGTATCTAAGTACTAACACTAATTCATTTGAATAATATAGGAATCTATTGGTTACATCAAGAAACTAATTAAAAAGGGAAAAAATGTTAAATTAGAAAATTGCATCATCAGCCTAGGAGCATATTGCATGGATTCCTATTGACTTCAATCCTTGTTAATTATCATTAAATCATCACAAATAGTGGATTTACCAAAGAAGAATAAATCTTTAGCTAATAGGCTCTCAAATAATTTTCATAAACCTCATTTCCTATAGGTGTATCAAATTAAGGAAATATTTCTCAATTATTATTATTCCAATTCATTTTCATATGGTATGTTTAGATCCACATGTTAGTTCACCTCTATAGGCACAAAGCTCACTTCTACACACATGTAGATAGATTTGATGACACAACCTTCAACTTGAGTATCAACAAATATAAAAATTATCATAAGGTCGTCATTGCAAGTTCATATTCTTTGACATAATAAAAAATTAGTGTGTGATATTTGTGATAGTAATTCATTCATTAAATTGAGATAAACTATCATTACAATATTTAATTTAATATAGCATATGGTATTAGTCCCTAATCTTAAATTTAGATTACTTTTCCCATACATAAATTGGTGCCATTCCTACATGGTGTAGGGTTTATTGTTCTTTCATTAAGTTTTTAGATCTTTTTGTTGTTTCATTCACTTTATATAATATTTAATTAGGTTTTAGATCCACATTTATTGTGTATCCACTAACTTATGTTTATTATAGTTCAAATTTTTTTGCTTAATTTTTCTCCAATTCTTACCCACCCTTGTGCTTCATTGGTACATTCCACAGTGTGCATTTGACTAATCTTTATGTCTACCATATCTATTTGTATACATTATTTATTTTAACATGTTATCACACTTGTTATATATAATTCATCCATCCATCAATACTCTATCTTTTTTTTTTTGCTATGAATGAGGATCATGTATGTTTTATAGAGGTATTATTCTCTCATATCTATACTATATTCTTCCTCATAGAGTTGATAAGCACCTTTCCCTCATTCTTGGATGTGCTCACTTCATTTTTTTAATAAGCTTTATATTATCCCTTCTTCCAATGATTATTGATAGTAATATGCATGAGCATGGCAATGATTATTGGTAAAATTATACATATATAGATTTATAAATTAAAATGAAAAAAGAAAGAACAAAACTGTTATCAATATGTTGAGGATGTAATGCTTTTTTTTAACTATGCATAGTTAGAATAGTATATTATGTGAAATTTTATACTAAATGATGATAGTGAAAGTGTCTACTAGCATACATATATTGAATATCAATATATATAAAATAGGTCGAGATTTATCCTTCTCGAGGTGCCTATTTTCATCATTTTATAAATTATTGTATTTTAAAATTAAAATATTATATATACCATCATTAATAAGCACTTTTATTTTATATTCCTACACAAAACATATATTTATTTCAAATTGATTTTCTTCTCAGTTCAAAGCATTTCAAAATTGCATTCTACTATACTTAATGTCAAATACTAAGTTGTATCTATACAAATGCTAAATTAACAAAAAAAACCATAGTCATACCCATTGCACACCAAGGTGTGATTCCTAGTTACCTATCAAATGCTAAAAAATGTGAACTATCAAGGAAGAGGTTCATGGGTTCATGATCAAGGTATATTGAAGCCCATCCACATCAAATAAAATCCATGATTGTAGGGACTTGGTTACACATCTCAAAAAACTCAATAAAAAACTATTGGTAAAAACTTCATCCATCATTTATTGATGCTTCTAGGCTTGAACCCAATAGACTCTATCCTACATAGACTCTAAAGATGTCTCTTTTTATCACCCACCTTATTTGTAAATAGTGTATTATTATCTTCTTAATTCTTAAATTTGATAAATTTATTTATTTGAGGGTTGACTATAGAAGAGGGATCATAAATATTATTTAAAGATTTTGTGATACAAGCCAGCAGAGGTAGCATTAATATTATTTTTTCCAAGTCTTAAAGTACACCTCAACATAAACACAATATTTTTCAAGATCAATCGTATGTTGATTTTCGAATGGTAGAGATTCGTGTATTTTCTCAACAAAAGAACATTTGTTAGGTTAAATCCCACTCCAAATAAAATAAAAATGGTTTCTTCCCTTTATCAGTTGTGACTGAGCAACATTACTTTAACTTGGGAATGCTAGACATATCAAATTAATTATTCTAGTTAATTTATTTTTCCAACTAGAAAGTTGATGTTTGTGTAGTAGCCTCATAAAATAAATTCAGAAATATTGGTGTAACAGCAAGTAAGAAAGTCATTTTGACTATATTTTTAGAGGTAGCACAAAGGAAGGATTACACATCAAATGTAGAGCAACAATTGCAAGGAAGGAATTGGTCAAAGGGTAGAGACAATGGACGTTTTCAATACCTAACGCATTGGAAAGGAGTACCAAGTGAAGATGCAGATTGGAGAGCATTAAATGACAAGAGGTAGCATTTTTTCGATGTCCTATAGTCCTCAAGGGGGCTTGAGTTCTTTCCAGGCTAGGTGTATGGTGCAGGGGCACCATGACAAGTTTTGTGGAGAAGGTCTTAAATTTGGTTTAGGGAGTTTGAGTATTTTTGTCTTGAAATAAGGTCATAATAGACCATTTACATTGCATGGAGTTATGCTGAGTCATTTGGGTTCAAATTTGCAAATATTGCAAAATCTTGTAAATGTTGTCATGTTTAAAAGTGAAAAAATGCAAAGTAGGAAGACCTACGATCATATAGAGTTCAAAAGGTAGGTTGGTTAGTTTTTTTAGTTATTTTTGGTGTTTTTATGTTTAAAAATACCTCACACAAGTTGAGGAAAGGATTGGATACTTTGTATATTGAAGTTAAACAAATAAAATTGTGCTTTCTCTGTAATTTTTTGTAAAATTTGTTGCTCCAAGGGACTGTATGACCCCGTACAGTTGATTTTTGATCCAAGTTGCATTATAGTTAATGGATATATGAAGTAAAATCCTTTTGTTTCTTTCTTGATTGAATTTCATAAAGGTTTAAGAGTTTTATTTGTGTCTTTCTATAGGCGGGTTTGTAACTCAGAAATTGGGGTTTTGAGAGTATAAATGGGGAATTAAGCCATTCCACCTAGTGAATCTTATAAATACTTGGTGGAATGGCATAAATAGATATATTATGTTGTTTCATGTGGTTTTTGAGAGCAGGGGAGGCATTTTGTGGTTTTGGAGTGATCCCCTAATTGGTATTCCATTGTTTTTGGGTCAAATTTGGTGGCTTTAGGTTAGGGATGGTTGAAAAAAAATTGGGCAGTGATTGGTAAAGGTTGGATGAGAAACGGAAGACCTCAAATGATGTTTCTAAGGTGTTGGAAAGGTGAGATAAGGTGTGGATATTGGATTTTCAATAAACCCTCTTCAAACTAGCCTAAATGAGGGTTTGGTGATTAGATTTCTTGGGGGGAAATTCCGTTGATAAAGATTATTGTTTTTGGCTATTTATAGCCTAGTAAAGGTTTTTCAATTGATATTTGGTGTTGGAAGAGTGTTTAGCTTGATGATGGTTTGGAAAAGAGGGCTAATTGGGGCTCTGTTCAGCGTGCCAATCCTATTTTGAAGGTGAAGTTCTGAAGCAACCACATGTACAAATGAGATATGTTAAGGTATATCTTAATGGGTATCTGAAATTACCATTCTTTTGTGGGTTTTGAATTTATTTTGGGAGATATGTTCAGAAACCTCTATTTGCAATGCTACAAGGAGAATAAGCAAGAATTACAAAGAGATGCTAAGATAGAGTTTTAAGGGAAGAAAGATAGTTTGAAATTGCATAAATTATGATTGTTGAAGGTTTACCTCCCTGCTCTGCATCAAATTCTAAAAATATAAACTCTATTCTGACTTTTTTTAATTACTAAAATATATAAACTGTATACACAAGCTAAGAAAGTCAATTAAACCACATTTTGATTCAACTATCTGGATGATTGGATCATAAACCTTTTTGACTTGATAAGACTATTTTCTTTCCACAAGAAAGATAGATATTCAATAGAAATTTTTTATTCCCAAGATATACATTTTCTATTTTATTCTCCATTTTCATATTCTATGGATAAAGAATTCTCTAAAATTATTGTAATTAAAGAAGAATAAAATATTATAATGAAAGATGATCATGTGTTCTTGGAAGCTAATATCTAGAAATGTTTAGTTCATGGATTGATTTATTCCAATTCGGACAATCCAAAGTATATTTAGATAGAGAACATTGGTATTCTCAACATGAAACCAAACACACATGACAATGCTACACAAGGTAGTATCAATGCAATTAAGGAGAACTCACAAATTTATGATGAGAAATGATTCTTTAGTCCATTATTTAGAATTTTTTATCTTTTATGTTTTAATTTTACCAACCTACTAAGTTCATAGGTGCTATTTGGGTGCACATCTCTTTTACACACAACTTCATAATTTTCTCAACCTATTATTGAGTTTGTGTGATCACCTTGAATCATGTTTGAGGTAGTAGTTACCTACCATGTGCATAAATTAAGTAGGAAATCTTGTTGTGTATGTTCCATTTTTACCTTGTGTCCAATCTCTCCTCTCAATATATTGTATTGATTCCCCTTGAATCTATTGCTCAATGGTTAAGGCACTAATCCTTTGTAGAGATTATGAATTCATCCTACATTCTTTGCACTCCTTGTCCCCAATTAGAACCACTATTGGCCCAATTTTTAAAGTGTCTAAATTATTGTGTTGAGTAGATCCTAGTCAAAAAGTAAAAATACTCCAATTATCCCCATGTGTTAATCTCTTGCCATTTTGGAGCAGAATCATCTATTGTTTTAGTCAAAATCTTTGGAGTAATTATCTAGTTTGTCAAGATTAACAAAAAAAATTGAATCTCAAAATCCATAAGAAATGGTGCAAAATAATTTTACAAGGATGTTCCTAATAGTATTTCACCTAATGTAATAGGTTTTAAGATCAAAATTCCTTATGATTTGTGAGATATTAAAAGTTCAAATTTTCAATGGGTGATTTACAAAAATAATTAAATTAAGATTTTTATGGGAGCTGAAGAAAAATGGTATGGCAAGGGTTTCATGATGTCATTATCAATAATGTGACAAGATTTCACCAGAAAATACTAATCAAAGAAAAATTTATGCATTAAACTTCCTTTGTGGAATTAACAAATATGTCAACCAAATTTTATAAACCTTTTTGACTTGATAAGACTGTTTTCTTTCCACAAGAAAGATAGATATTCAATAGAAATTTTTTATTCCCAAGAGATACATTTTCTATTTTATTCTCCATTTTCATATTCTATGGATAAAGAATTATCTAAAATTATTGTAATTAAAGAAGAATAAAATATTATAATGAAAGATGATCAAGTGTTATTGGAAGCTAATATCTAGAAATGTTTAGTTCATGGATAAATTTATTCCAATTCGGACAATCCAAAGTATATTCAGATAGAGAACATTGGTATGCTCAGCATGACACCAAACACACATGACAACGCTACACAAGGTAGTATCAATGCAATTAAAGAGAACTCACAAATTTGTGATGAGAAATGATTGTTTAGTCCATTATTTAGAATTTTTTTATCTTTTATGTTTTAATTTTACCAACCTACTAAGTTCACAGGTGCTATGTGGGTGCACATCTCTTTTACACACAACTTCTTACGTTTCTCAACCTATTACTAAGTTTGTGTGATCACCTTGAATCATGTTTGAGGTAGTAGTTACCTACCATGTGCATAAATTAAGTAGGAAATCTTGTTGTGTATGTTCCATTTTTACCTTGTTTCCAATCTCTCCTCTCAATATATTGTATTGATTCCCCTTGAATCTATTACTCAATGGTTAAGGCACTAATCCTTTGTAGAGATTATGAATTCATCCTGCATTCTGTGCACTCCTTGTCCCCAATTAGAACCACTATTGGCCCCATTTTTAAAGTGTCTAAATTATTGTGTCGAGTAGATCCTAGTCAAAAAGTAAAAAATACTCCAATTATCCCTATGTGTTAATTTTTTGCCATTTTGGAGCAAAATCATCTATTGTTTTAGTCAAAATCTTTGGAGTAATTATCTAGTTTGTCAAGATTAACAAAAAAAATTGAATCTCAAAATCCATAAGAAATGGTGCAAAATAATTTTACAAGGATGTTCCTAATAGTATTTCACCTAATGTAATAGGTTTTAAGACCAAACTTCCTTATGATTTGTGAGATATTAAAAGTTCAAATTTTCAATGGGTGATTTACAAAAATAATTAAATTAGGATTTTTATGGAAGCTGAAGAAAAATGGTATGGCAAGGGTTTCATGATGTCATTATCAATAATGTGACAAGATTTCACCAGAAAATACTAATCAAAGAAAAATTTATGCATTAAACTTCCTTTGTGGGATTAACAAATATGTCAACCAAATTTTATAAGATTTTTTCCAAGTGAAATCAGACACTTTTCATATTGTAAATCCATTGAGAGGGTTATAAAATCAAAGATTGAAAACTATGATAATGATTAAATTTTCACATATTTAAAGTTCATAGAATCCTTAATGCTCATGCCATTATCTTTTATTAAGATTTTAAAATCCCAACAATTCTATTTTAATGCAGGAGCATCCTGGGCAAACATGCAATCTTGTGGACAAACATGCAATCTTGTGTCACCCAAAAAAAAAGAATATGATATTTTAGTTTTGTTAGAGTGTTTCTTTTTGCTTCAATTTTGATGGATGTTCTCTTTAACAGACAACGTTGATGCAATTTTAGAAGCAGCAAAGACCTTCAATGAAAAAATAGCAAATCACTTTGATATACATTTTACTCGGTCCAAGATGGTGCCAAATCTAAAATCTTTGAAACCTATGAATGTAAACAAAAGGCACTATAGTAAATGAAGAATCATGATCAACATTGTGAAAGGACAATCTAAAATCTTTGAAACCTATGAATGTAAATACAAGGCACTATAGTAAATGAAGAATCATGATCAGCATTGTGAAAGGAATGAGCCACATTGAGTGGCAGATTTGAGAAATAATCTGACTGTTTTAAGGCACAAGTAAGTTCACAGTGCCTCATTAAGTAGAGACCATGTGAATTGATTAAACCAGTAGTTGACAAGTCGTGCCTCTGGGAAACAATGAGATTTTGAAAAGCCACCGTTGGAAATGAAGAGACGGTATAGTTTGGAAGAGGTAAAAACATTAATGCAGACAAAAGAGTGTGGTGGTGTAAAGAGTAAGGGGAGAGGAATGCAATTGAATTGGCATCTGGGAAACAACACCCAACTGCACCATCTTAATTTGGAAGACTCGTTTAAAAAATGAGAACAAAAGAAGGGCATATGAAAGGCCGATAGATTTTGAGGAAGGGCGATAGTCAGAAGAAAAAAGAAGAGGCATCGACCCAAAGTCTTGGGCGCAGCAAGCAGGGGAGTTTATGTTTAAAAATGCAGATTTGAAAAAAGTGAAGGTGACGCCAAGAGTGGTGCATAGTTTGTGTGGGGAAGCAGCGCCTGAAGGGAGATCAAATGCATTACTCCGAAATGTGGATGGACAGAATCTAGTGGGGCGTGGAGACTTAACATGCACGCACATAGAGTAAGACGTGGGGCTGCGAAGTGGTCTTGAATTGAAATCTGAAGTTCTCGATGGCATGGAGCATGTAGGAGAGGTGACATAAGTGATGGCTGCGAATTTGAAAACAAAATGGTATGCAGATAACAACAAAAGTCAGCATTGATGAATACGAAGGCCGCGCAAGGTGAGAATAGAATTACCATGTGGAATGAGGCAATGGAAGATGGTGTTAGAAAAGAGTTGCAAAGATAGAAGTGAAAGGTATATAAGATTCTATTATAAATTGTCCAAAGCGACTGGCAGAAACATGAAGAGAAGTTTGCTGTGTGAGAACAGAGGAGAGGACTGATTGTCTTGTGAAGTACAAGGTCATGGAAATGTCATTGAATGCAATTTCTAATTAAATCAAATAAAGAAAAGGTTTGCTTGCAATCAAGATTTTGTTGAATATTGAATTTGGGAGAGTTTGTCTTTGCAAAGTGTTTTTGTGTTTTGAGATTGTTGTTTGGGCAAGAGGGGAGTACCCTCTCGTATTATATTTGAACCTTCTAATATTCATTTCAATTTTTAATCTTAATTTGATTAAAACTTTATCTGCATTCATTATGTCTAATTTTTTACCATATTTTTACATTAATTTTCTACATGAATATTGATCAATATGATAACTTATAAATGTTGATCCTCAAAATATAAATATAGTATTCAAATTTTTCCCATTTCAATTTATCATTTATGTTATTTGAATTAAATCTTACTCCCTAATTCATTATTTAAAAAATGATATATAAAATTTTATTAAATACAAAAAAATTCAATTATCAACTTCCTCTAATTTTGAGTAGCTTAACCAACAATTTTTTCACAAATTTTAAGAAATTTATTTTTTAGATGTTGCTCCTCTTTTTCAAATTAAAATAGTTTAAGCTCTCAAACATAATTTATTGTCTTAAATCCACTATGATAATTTAAAATGAATTCAGGAATGCCTATTTAAATAGAGGAAAACCCACATTTGAACTTTTCTATAATAATCATCTAAGTAAATATTAGTTAAAATATGTGCTTTTTTTTCTTTAATATATACTATCTATTTAATTAAAAAATCTAAGATGTAAAGGATTGTTTATGCTGCATTTAATGGAAATAAATGTTGTTGAATATATTATTTTATCATTTTTTTAATAAAGAGTGTTTACTTAGAATGTATTTTCTCCCAAATTTTGTTAGATTGCAAATCATGTAAATAAGTTTTAGGAAAAAAAAACTCTATACAAGAATAAATAAAATTCATTAAAAATAAAATAATTAGAAACTTAAACTATAATTTTTTTGGTCAATCAACATGCAACATGTATTTATCACATATCATTTTAATAATTACATTATTTAATATTTTTTAATTAAAAAATATAACTACTTTAAAAATAGATTTATAAATTAAAATGAAAAAAGAAAGAACAAAACTGTTATCAATATGTTGAGGATGCAATGCTTTTTTTTAATTATGCATAGTTAGAATAGTATATTATATACTACATGATGATAGTGAAAGTGTCTATTAGAATGTTGATTCGTTAGTTTCTCATGAAGAAATTTTATAAGATCAGGGGAAAGTAAAAACTACTGCTTTTTAATTTAAAAAAATATATACAAGAAAAGAAAAAAATTCCTTAAATTTTGAAAACATGGGCAATGAAAGGTGACAAAGTAGTGTGTTTTTCTTCCAAACCTACCCAACGCAGCAGATGTTATTTCAATGAAGGGAAGGGGTAGGAATAGAAGAGAAGAGAAGAAAGGAGCTTAGCATACAAAACACCAGACGCCGGTGTTCGTACCCGAAAGCTCAACGATTGCCAGCGCACTTCATTTTTCAAATATAGAAAGACGTAAATAAAATCTTTGACAGCAGCAGTTACAACCAAAAACAGAAAGTGCCTGCAATCCTTCTCTGCATTTAAGATCCTTTTTTGGTTTGTTAAAGATTCAGAAATACAACTCAACTACACCCAAAATTAATGCCCATCACATATTATGACACATACATGCCTTTAGAAAACGGGTAAACTATAGTTGAGAAAGTAAGCAAGCAATAACTACAGCCGGATGGATGCTCTGTGTAACAGGAAATAGGTGAGCAACAAATTTCAAAGCGGACAGAAAAATGATGTTGGTTATCGACATGCAGAAGGGGAATCTTAATGCTGATTTGTGAGCGTGAACAGTGCTGCTGCGCTTCTGAGCTCATGCTCTGCCACATGCTCCACAGATTGGCCTTCCTTCAGTGAAGATTCCGCACTGATCACACCAATTCAAAATACACACAACACATCAATATCACTTCTTATATATAGAAACTATAAGTAAACATGCAAATGGAGAACAGTTCTGTTGTTGTAGAAGTTAAAAAAGAGAGTATAGAGATAAATTATCCAACCTTAAACCTAGGTTTTTCACAATTAGCATGGCCTTTCTGAAACCTTGAGAGCATAATAGAATATGAATGTTTGGGAGGGGCATTGGTTGTTTACCATTAGAAAGGAAAGTTACTAAGTAGAAAACCTAGAAATTATTACCTAGATTCATAAGCTTCTCTGGAGTCGCTGTAACCTTGTCTTTGCTCGTATTCAATCAATTTAGTAAGCCTGGAGTCGTAGCATTCTTCTTGTCTGTAGAGCGCGTGAGTATCGTAAGGGGTTGAAGGCATGCAAGAATACATCCAGTTGGCAGGCAACGCTGCATGGGAGCAACCTAAAGTTTGTGTCTGTTGTTGTTGCTGCTGTTGCTGTTGCGGCGCTGTGGCAAAATCAAAGGTCGTGTCCCTGGTGTTGGAGGGCCCCCCATTGTGATATAACTGCTGGAGAAACATGATCTGGCTTTTCACCACTTCCAACTCCTCGCGCAGTCTTTCCACACGGCTCTGAAGCATCACAATGATTCCAAAACACCCATGCACAGGATCCTTTTCCCTTGCATTGGCCTGGTATATTATTGACTTCATGGCGTCGTTCTTCTGGGTATCGTCAACCTGCCTAAGGATCCTCAGAATATTGCTCACTCCAAATAGCTTGTGAGCGTTCAAAAATAGTTTGGGGTGGTCCGGTGGGAAATAGGGCGCCAAGGGACAATCTGCCGAACATTTTCTCCTCTGGTATTTGCATGCAGCGCATGCCTGTCCCGTCCCACTTTTGCCTGTCATCTTCAACCTGCATTCGATTAAACACATACCCACATTTAGGCAACTGCGCTTTTGTACCTCATTAATGGGTGACACTTAAAGACTTTCACTTGTGAAAAAAAACTGTGAGCTTAGGATCCATTAACCCCGACATTGGCACATGCTAAACTCACACAGTTATTTCAACAAATTTCCCCACTTTGAAACCCTCATGTCTACTAGTTTCCCGATCTAAAAACAAAGTAACATTTCTATCAAGTGAAATTTTAACTAAAATGTTCACCTATCAACTGTTTCGTTGGTGGTGTCGCTGAATTTTAGCATCTTAGTGAATGTGTATGACAATTCAAAATCGACGAGTGCAATGTCAATTTGATGATTCAAGAGCTAATCCAAAAAAACGTGGAACATTACAGCAGGGAATGGGGCGTAAAAATATCAGCTACTGTTGGGCAGCTATACATGCAAACAATCTGAATTTCAGGGCTTAAAAAGATGGAAGAAAGTAAGACAAAAAAGCGGAAAAGATAAAGCTTGTAACATATTTACCCACATTGGAAGAATCTGTGGCGTAGACCCCTCCGAGAGCGATGGAAGGAATGGAAAATAAAATGGCAAAGAAGAGTGAGGAGTATTAAGGAGTGGGGTGGCAACTGTAAACAGAGAAATTCCGTAATCTTAACGGAACGCCAACAGGAAAACGAATTAAACGGCGAGGATTAAGTCTTAAACACCGCTTCTGTCTCCGCCAAATTCCACGGGATTTACTTACTAGTGGCGTAATCATCTTCCCAAATTAGATTCGCTATAATAACGCTGCAAGCGTTTCGAGTTTGAAATTAGAATACACAGGAAATGGGAATCCGATGGCCGCCACCCCAAACGACTTAGGATTCCAAACATTCTAGAAAACAAATTTGTTTCTTGGACGCGATTCACCCACCTCCACGTGTTTTCCCATCAAACTTTACCTTGAAAGCTTTATATCATACACGTGCAACTGTTTGGATCTTATTTATAAGACCAGAGATATTTATTAATTATATAAAATAAGTCCACAGATATCATACAAGTAAAACCGTTACATGTTTATTGTCTACCCATATACCATTTGACTCTATTTATTAACTACCATATATTTCTTAAAAATAAACTATATAAAATAAGTGGAGAGATATTTATTAACTACCATATATCTCTTAAAAGTAATCTATATAAAATAAGCCCTAAGATATCTTTTAAGATCTATTTGACTTGTTTTTTATTATATTAATATTTTATTTTTTTATATGGTATTATTATTTTTTATTATATTGTTATTTTCTTTTCTTTTCATAAAAATGATTATATTGATTTACTAGAAAGATATTACATTAAAATTCATTTGTTGTCAAAATTCCAAAGCCAATCTCAGAACCATCCAATAGACTACCCCAACCACACACAACCAGTTTTCAGATAGACCAGAAAACAAAACCACCATTCGCTAGGCAACTCCATACATCAATATTCATTCAAGCACCAAAGAGTCTCTTACAGACAACACAAAAAGACTTAAGTATCAAAACACTACACTAAAACCCTAGTAATACTAGTTATTCCTCTGTTATCATGCCCTTTGCCAGTAGGAGATCCCTGAAGATTCAACACCAATCCACCCCACTAAACGGCTCCGGAAACAAGTGATGTTTTAAGAAAATCAACCCACACCACGCTCGATCTCGGTGCCTCTCCTTTAATGTCCAAGATGAAAGGATATCGCTTGACCCTCACACCTGGAAGAAGAGCACGATGTAGGTCTCGAGGCCAAGGAATCCCCACACCCAATTCGGTGATAATCACCACATCCATAGAACCCTCTAACAAACTTTCCCAAACAAGCTTCCGCACCATGAGCAATACCATCGCTTTCAACACCTCCAGGTCCAAGAGCGCAACGAGAAAATGAGCTGCTATATCTACATTTGTCCGCCAGCACTCCATTGAATTCACAAACTCCTCCCCTAGTAGCGATTCCACCGCCCCCAAGACCAATTCATCCTAGTCCTTGAACACCAATTTTTGCTGCCCATGTGGGATTCTCCCATAGAAAGCCCACAACTTTCTAGCAGACGACAGACAAACTGGCATCTCCATCATTTTTGGTGCAAGAAATGGGGTGCACCAAGGTTATTAAAGGTAGTTAATGCCTTAACCAGTGATGGCATCCCATCAACTTCGAAATCCAACTCCTCCTCGTCCTTCGATAAGACATGGCATTAATGCATCAGAACAAAAATTTCTTCAACTCCCACCACCTTCCCTTCATTTATCACCCTCTATTGCCACCCTGCTTCACCACGCCAACCAAGACCATGTCGTCGGCCACATCCCACGACGACACCAATTCTGAAACCATCCACTTGCCTATTATATTGTTATTATTATATTTATTATATTGTAATTATTTCTACATTATTATATTATTATTATATTTTCATAATTTGATAATTTTATATATTAAATATTTAAAAATGATATTATTATAATATTATGTTTTTATTAAATTATCATTATTATAATATTTTATTGTATTTATTATTAAATCATAATCTTAGTTGAACCCTACCCTTATTAAATTGTCCCCCTCTTTTGGTGCAAGAGCACCTACACCTTGTGAAGTCTAAGTTGATACCTAGGTGTGTCTTGTGTTCATTTATGCTTAATAAGGTCTAAAGGACCAGTCATAATGTAATTTGAAAAGGTTTTGAATCATTTAGTTGAATTTGTCAGTTTGATTCATAATGCAAAAGCCATGTGAAATCATGAGTTTTAAGGGATATGGGGAGTAGGGTCTTATTCCATGTTAAATAAGGTCTCAATGACCATTTTAAATGTATTGGAGGGCTTAATAGGTCAGTTAGGTGGTATTTGCAAAATCAAGTTGATCAAATTGTAATGGGATAGTGATTAAGAGCAAAATTGGCAAAAATTGTCATCTTAGACTCTAACAAAGGGTGGTTATGGTAGTTGGTCGGTTCAAGGTGTTATTTGAAGGTGGAAACATGATATATTATGGATATATCTTGAAGGGAGGCTGTTGAAGAAGTTTGGAATGAGTTTCTAATAAGAAGTTAGCTGTTTTTTTGTGTTTTCCATTAATAAATTGCTGATCCCATGCATTGTACAACCTGTATGTATTTTTTTACAATACAAATCTATTATGGTTGGATAGATAATTGAATAAAATTTCTTTTGGCTTTGGAATGGTGTGATTTCATTAAAAATTGAGTGAGATATCCTTGTTTTACTGCCGGGTGGTCTCAAACCCCATGTTTTTCCTATTTTCCTGAACTTTGCAGGCTTAGTACGGATCCGTACAGTATCTTTTGGCTCTAAAAATCATTTTTAATGTGTACACATATGAGTTACCTTTCAAATGCATTTGATTTGAGGATTTGAACGTTCATATTGAGGGAGAAATCATTATTTTTCTAAAACTGCCTATTTACACTGTTTTGGGGGTTTTGAGAGGAGTCAAAATGTCATTCTAAGCCTTCCACCCATTGTGAAGACCTGTAACTCGGACCAACCAAGACCATGTCGTCGGCCACATCCCACGACGACACCAATTCTGAAACCATCCACTTGCCTATTATATTGTTATTATTATATTTATTATATTGTAATTATTTCTACATTATTATATTATTATTATATTTTCATAATTTGATAATTTTATATATTAAATATTTAAAAATGATATTATTATAATATTATGTTTTTATTAAATTATCATTATTATAATATTTTATTGTATTTATTATTAAATCATAATCTTAGTTGAACCCTACCCTTATTAAATTGTCCCCCTCTTTGAACACTAATTGTAATTGAACCATATCGTTAATTTATCTTTTCTTAACCTTAATTGATTCCTTATCTTTATCCTAATATTAATTGTTATCCTAATAGTAGTTTTCTTAACTTTAAATCCAAATTGTATATAAAAACACAAAGCATTAAAACATCAATAATGAAAATTATTAAAGAATAAAAAAATCAAGATATTATAAGAGAGTGAAGATGTGTGGGGATGAAATTAACAATGCACTATGTAGTGGTGGGTGACTAGACTCTTCCTTGTTAGAAAATGTCAAGGCCAGAGACTTCACTATGTCATCTAAGTCGTACATAGACAATTCAAGGTAGCATTGTTTTGCAATTGGCAGTACAATTTTATTGTTGAGCAAGTAAAACTATATGGTAAAGATTTATTAGTAGCCTGAGATTTACTCTCAGGTTTTTGTGTGCACGCATAAATGTCATTGTAAGAAACCTCTCAGCTTAATTAATTGAAAAAACACAACATTGCATCCTCACAATAATGGTAATGTTTATTTAAGATACACAATTGGTATTATTTTTAAATGAAAAAAAAAAATTAATGGCATCTTTTGGATATTAGTTATCTATCTAATTATGGTATATTATTTTCAATAGTTTTTGGGAGATTTTTTAAGAGTGGTATAGAGTGTAGAATTAGCAATTGGGTAGAAAAAGAAAGGAAATATAGCAAAAGAACAAGTAAGTTTTGAGTCAAAACATTCTACTATGGATCACTACATCACTCTTAGGCATATAATTGAAAAAGTTGAGATATTGAAGGAGAAGTTTTATGTTATTTTGTTGATTTAAAAAAAAAATTCTACTCAGAATCCAAAGAAAATTTTGGAACAAGATGGAAGAACTTGACCAAATTCTAAATGAGAATAGAGTGGTAGTCCACATGTTTTATGAACATTTCATGGCTAAATTCAAAACAAGACAAGGAATGTATGAAAACTTTGGCAGTAAAATTATCATCAAACAAGGTTGTCCTATATCTCTATAACAACCACAACCTTATAACAAGGAATTTACTTGGAAATTTTAACCCAAAAGTAAAAGTACTCATTCCATAATATAGGACATAAAAAAATTTCTTGAACAATAATTGAAATTACAAGTACATATCTGTTATCCTAAGCATAGGATAATAAATTCATTTCACATTTCAAACTAGAAAGTATAAATTTCTTTTCATTTTAACATTTTTCACATGAACAGTTTCAAATAAGTAACATAATTATTTAATATTGAGGAACAAGGTCAGAGATCCATATCTTGATACTTTCTTTATTTCTTTCTCCAAAAACTCGACATGTTTTCTGCAAGAGGGAGAGCATCATCCAGGTGCTTTACCTCCAACCATGAATGAACAGTCCCTCACACAGGTCTTCCTAACTTGAAGTGGCCCTACCCTTCAACGAAGGGAATAGTTAATGTCACATCTCAAATTTTGCTTACATTTAATAATGCTAAGTTATTTAAATATTTATGGAAAATAAAATTTATCAGTTTTGACTTGTGATAAATTTGATAAATCAATGTCATTTGAAATATAACTATATTCATATGATTGAATACGAAGGATGAATGTTATGATGAAGAATGGATTTTTTTTTTTTCAAGCATTGGTTAATGGTTACTGATGAAACTCTGTAAGTGCAAGTGTGTGAATTTAGGAACAGGTTGAAGACCGAGAACATGGTTGAGGTAGGATTATTTAGCCAGATGACAATCAACAAGCATGTTGGAATCAGGGACATGCACACACCACTGAAAATCATAGCATCTATATTTAACTTCCAATTTGGTATATATCATTTTTCTTGTGTGAAATATATAAATGATTATATAGGTAAGCTTATGGAAACAAATTTATTGGAGCATTTTCTTTACCATTTCCATTCGATGCTAATTTCATTTTTTTTAAATAATGGTGTTGGAAATATATTTGTGTGGTAAATTGTTTTCTTCTATTTGAAATGTTATCATGGAGGAGACTCTGTTATTAAACTCCTTGCAGAGGGAGCAACATGAAAAAACAAAATCCATCATCCACACGCATGATGGTCTTGCCTTAAAACCATCCTGGTTGGACCTAGGAATGTAGATGCAATTTTTTATTTCATTCTAGAGTTAGACCTATTCAAAGTGAAGTTAGGCATACCTTGGCTAGCTTCCATGAATGGGATCGCCTCTGTAGTTCACAAATGTCTTAAGCTTTCCCATGAAGGTGTTGTGCACATAGTGCATGACACTAGATACCAAATTGTGGTATCTCATGGAGGATACTTGTTAGATCAATTTTGGCCCACCTCGATTGGTCTACTTCCTCCAAGAATAAACCTACTTTACAAGAACTACGTGAAGTACAAAACTGGGGGTAAGGGATAGCCAAAACTGACCCTTCCTGGAGTTGAGCAGCCAGTTATCTCCTCTTCCTGAAAGGGAAAAGAGAAACTTTCTCCTTCTCGATCTACCTTGTCTCCTCCCCTCTCATGGGAAGAGTACTGGATGAGTAAGCTCGGATTTTACCTACTAAGTCCAATGATGCTTGCTTGGTGTAAACCCAAGATTAGGATATCGGATCTCCCTACCTAGGCTCCCAGACCTTGGTATTACTTATATGCCAGAAAGAAGGGCTCGTGAAGAGTAATTTTTTCTGCGGCCTCCTACCATTCCTACTTCTAAAATAGTAAATGGGAAGAGGCATGTTGCTAAGGTATTGGAGTTGATTCTTCCTACTACTTTTGAGTTGGTTCCTTTTTCTTTCATCTAGAAGTCTATCCCTATGCTAGAAATATTTGTGGACACTCTCATGTCTGAGAAAGATCCCTCTATTCCTTCACAACCCCTGACCTCTAGTGTGAAGAGTCATAGAAACTGCCTTGCACATGAACATAAGCACTGACGAAAGACTCTTCTAGCTGACCAGGCTGCCTCATAGAAGAAGGAAGAGGAGACAATCACTCTTGTATCAGGACTACCTACCTCCTCTCTCATCCCCTTTGTTTCCCTCCAAACTAGTTTTGTACCACTTTCGGCTTCCATTGTAAGCACACATGCACCTAGAAATGTGCAGGTGTTCATCGCTCCTTCGGTGGAGCCACCCTTGTTGAATTTTTTTTTGGATGTCTCCCCTTTCCCAAAGCTCGTGGATATGGTTAATACTTCAATCATATCTTTTGTAGCTCTTTCATCCTATCCCTTTACCCTTCTTGCTTTGTCTGTGGGGAGTTTTCCTCCTCCGACGAAGAAGAAGATAGAGAGTTCTCCCTCCAACAATGGAGGACATAAGAGGAGCCCACCTTCCCCAAAAGGTGAACCTGCATTGACTTTTTTTGTCCTAGTCACAGAACCAGTCCCAGCCTCCCCTAAATTTGTCACCAATCCTGAGTCTCTCGGTAAGCTTAGAAGTGAACCTCAAGTGCAAACTCCTTCATCTGTTGAGGCAAAACATGGCACTCCTATTAAGTGCATGTTTAACTTAGTGGATGAAGTTGTGACCTTGTCAATGATCTTTGTGAAATCGTTGACCATGGACCCACAAGAGCTGAGTGACAGAGACCTCACTGGTCCCTCTGCCTTAGCCCTTGTTGTGGGAGGATCGAAAGCTCCTCCCCTTAACATTACACCTCTACAAGCCCATAGTCCTTCCCCCTACTATGATCTAGAGTGGGAAGTTGATGACCTCTTGGTTGACCAGTGTTAGGGGGAGACCCTCTTCTTTATCTTTAGATTAGATATGTGTGTGTGTGTGTTGTGATGTGCTTCCCCCATGATCATGATATATGTGACTGGATGACCCTGGTCACCCCTATCGGCACTTGGACATAGGCGTGGTGTTTGTGTTACAAACCTTCCTCTATTTGTATCATCATTCTTCCATGTTTGTGATTAATTTTTGATAAATTGGGGATGATGCAAAGCATTGGGAGCATTTAGGCCTCCTTCCATGTTGACCCAATTTTTTGTTTTTACTTTGTCTTACATGCATTCTTCCTGATCTGGTTGGGGATTGATGATCTTTCACCTCACACTGCAGTTAGCTAATATTTATAAATGAAGGTAGATCTGACCCCGCAAAACCAGATCCCCATGTGCCCTTTGTTTGTGTTCCCTTTTCTTTTTCATTCTCTTTTTCTTTCTCTCATCTTTTCTTGAGTTGTCCCTTTCATGTGCGACGTCGTTTCTACATTACTTTATCTTTTGAAAATGCATTCATTGTCAGATGAACCTTTTCTTAAGACCCTTCACACCCTTCTTTATGAGAATTACATTCTCGACTTGAAAACCTAACGGAACGTGTTTCCTTCATCATGGGTTTGTAAAGAAAGGACTTGAGAATCCTTCCTCTTAAGTAGGATCAACTTTGATCTTCCCCTCGCATGGGTTCAAATCCTTCCTTTTGAATTCCTTGATGAAGTGAACATCTTTCAGAAGGATTCCTTGATTATGAGTCGATTCGAAAAAGAAGACATTGGCTTCTGAAAAGTGTGTCCCTTGAGTGGACCCTTTATTTTCACGTTCGGTTCCCAAGGGATCCCTTCGAAAGTATTTACATCTTGACATCTAGCCCGGGGGAAGCCCGACTAGACCTACTTTATATCTTGGCATCTAGTCTGAGGGCAACCCGGCTAGACCTACTTTACATTTTCACGTCTACCTTGGGGGTAGCCTGACTAGACTCTACCTTTCAAATAGTGCATCCATTGAGTGGACCCCTCTTCCTTTTTAAGTGTTCCCAAGGGACCCCTTTGAAATTCTTGCAACTTAGTGATGGTCTGTGTGACTGTCTGTTCACTAGTCTACATGGCCGCCACTTGACATGTTCTATCTATGGGTAAGCATGCCCCCTTTCCTGACTCTGCGGAGTCCCCTCTTCTTGGTCTCCCACATGTGAGAGTTATTAGGGGATACCTTTCCTTGCATGATTGTGGGTCTGTAAGGCACTATTCTTAGTTTCCTTCATGTGAGAGTTCTTGAAGGATACCTCCCTTGCAGGTTCGCGGGCCTATAAGGTGCTTTCGTTCTTCAACCTCATAGTTCTACAGAACTATGAAGTCCTATCCTAAACTCTCAAGTTTGCTAGACTGTAATCTACTTCCTCATCAGTTCAGGTATAGATTTATAACCTTACTACTCTTTCAATCTACTTTACCAAAGCACTCATCAGTACTCATGCTCGCTAAAGTGGAGGAAAAATGTATAGATGTGAATTTGCACCCCTAATGAAAATTATCCTTTCACCCCTTTACACTTTAGAAAACCAAAATTGGAGGCTTAATTCCACATGAGCCTATTGTTCACATCACATTTGGCATCCATTCTGAGTTTTGGTAGAGGCGTTTCTATCGAGGACACCTGCGTAGGTGCAAACGTTCATGTGGCATGCTTACGTCCTTGGCAGATTCTTACGGTTGGAGTATGTAGAGATGTTACACTTCCTATTGGGAGTTGAAGTGTAACACCCTTCTTCGGCTATCCAACCCAAATATGGTTTTTTTTCATCTTCCTTCTTCATATTCTCATTACATTCTTCTATTTTCATTTTCTTCACAAGTTGACAAAATTTCTTCACACTTGAGCATTCACTCTGGACTCTTTGTAGCAACATTTCTCACACTTCATTACAGAAATCTATCACTCCATCACTCCAATAGAGAAATCGTAGGACAACTCCGTTCCAGCAAAGGCTTGATTTCCTCTCATCTCTCTCCTCCACTAGCCTTGAGCACTTTGGACAGAGGTGGTAATCTCCTCACATCTTCTCTATTGTTTTGGTTGAGTAAGCATGTACTATTTTATAGTGTATTTTGTGTACTTGGTTTGTATTCTCTTCTTTATCACTTTATTACTATATCATGGAAAACTTGGCTATCCTTGGAGGTGGAAACACCAAAATAGGAGTCTGATTGAGGCAAGCCCCTAAATAGCTCCAACATTTTCCCCCTTTTTTGTGTGCAGGTGGAGAGATCTTGGAGCAAGTAAGCAAAAATATTGTTGTGTGAGATCATCTTCGTCACCCTTGTGGTAATATACTTCTGTTATCATATTCCTCTTTACATTTCATACTTCATAATCTTATTCTGCACTTCTTGAAACTCGTAACTAGGCTGTTAGTTCACTTTTTAGGGATTAAGTCTGGTCTCTTTGGTTTTTTGGTCGTACGGACGCCAACGCACCTGTCAGATGCTAGCATGTTGTGTTGTCGTCCCATAATCGTGGTTTTTTCCTCTAACAAAGAGCTATCTAAGATATAGAGTTGACCCTAAATATCAACTCGCCTAGTCTCCTTTCAACTCTCAGTCTTGCAGAGTGATTGAAGGATCTCACGGTTCTCATCATTCTCATCCTACCTATCCTAACTATCTCTTAAACTAAGGTAGGCTAGGGCAGCCTACTGCTCTTGGCCTTGCAGTGGTTGGCCCCCCTCTCTTATAGAGGGCTATTGGAAATAGCCTGGGAAGGTACCACTGATCTTCTAAGAAAACCATCAACTATCAAAATTCTACATGCGCTCGTATCTGCATCAAAATGGACTTTTCTAATGGTCTTCCTATCGATATTTTGGTAAAGGTAGGAAATAGATGCAGGAGGCAACCGATTGATTATGAAAAAATAGCTTTCAGATGCAGGAAATGTTTCTTAATGGAACACTTCCCATCCCAATGTCAAAAGGATCATGTTGTGGGGAACTTCAAACCATCTTGGTGGATTAGGGTTGAACCTCAGCACTATATCATTCCCCCCAATCCACCTAAGGACTTCATAACTCCTTCAATCTCTCTAAAGAAAATATCTCCTTCCTCCCCTCCCCCTCACGAGGAGAGCATTTTGGATTCACTTGCAAAGGCTACAAACTCTACAATTTTCTCTTAAGGTAGTGAAGGATCTGTTATAGTGGTTGCAAGTGCTTGTGGAGATGCTCTATCTAGTCAAAATAGCATTGTCCCCCCTAAAACTAAACAAGAATGGATAGAGGTTAAAAGGAAGAAAACTTCTTCAACAAAACTCAAGAATCCAATGGCGTTAATATCCTCTAAGAAAGAGGAGTTCTTATAATCAGGGGTCAAAATAAGAGTTTGAAACATGTAATTTGATGCTTTAATTTAATAGAAAGAGTGTTATCCTCTTTGATAGTGATTTGCCTAAAAATAATAATATTATTATTATTTTGGCTTATAGTTGTTTTTAAAATTATATATATGTTAATAAATATAAATTTTATTATATTTTTATTAATTGAAGTGCATAACTTTTTTCATCAAGGCATGAATGATTTTGATTCAAAGCTATGAACTGGTGAGGTCACAAACATGGGACCTCATCTCCAACATAATTATCAATAATAACACTCTAATGGGTTTTGAAATTTTGTGGCAAGAACAATAACACAATGTTTAAACCATCACACAGTAACACCATAAATGAAGTGCATAATTATTTTTTATTTTTTTTGATCGGTAAAAGGTTATATTATTTTTATTGATATAAGTAAAAGATTACATAAGTTTTACAATTTTTTCACCCCAGGTCCAACCTTATGTGGCACCTTCTATTACAACAAAATTCCTTACAAAATGACAACTCCTCGATATTTTTTCTTTGCTTTCTATGATTCGAGTTGTTTACAAGCATCCTTAATCATCAAAAAATCAGTCATTAATGGCATCTTTCCTTCCAATTGCCTTCAAAAAATTTGGTCCCATCCACAGTTTTTCGCGCTTATGCCAACCAGCTTCGTTTTGCCAACCACTGCCTCTTTCTTCACCTAGTGCTTTCACCAATTCTTCATTGCCTCACCTTTTAGTTCCATCATAGACTACTTTCGCACCATAGTTCTGAGTGTTCACAAACCAAGAAAAAAATTCTTGGAGCTCTTACCAAAATTGAAGATTTCACCTCAATTCACCTAGTCTTTCTGGGCCTTCTTCCTCCACACCTCTTCGACCGCTTCTTCCTCATAATTAGGCTAGAAATTATAGCTATATCTTCTCGTTCAAATCCCTCCTAATGTTTAAGGAAAGTTTTCAGGTTCTCCCACTCCACCAGTCTCTCCAACTTATAGACCTCCTTGTCAATACTCTTGCGCCATTGAATGAAAGGGATAAGCCCTTCTTCCGTCGTTTCATCCATATCCTCAATGCCCTCTGAGACGTCAAATCCAACGCCAGGCACCGCCCATTCTAGAAAGGAAGCTAAATTCCCCAGCAACTCTGTCACGAACAGTTTCAGCATCGCCCATTTTATCTCCTTTTCATCCTCGCCCAGCTCTAAGGCCCAAGAAAAGATCATGGAGGCGATATCCACATTCAAACACCCTCTATGCGTCATTGTTAAGAACTTCGGTCCTAGTATCTCCAACACCGCTTCCACTATCTCATCCTCCAGGCATTTCAACAATTGTTTTAACCGATTCCATGATGGCGGCCCAAAGAAATCTTTTTGTTGTAGTGTTGTCAAAAACCCCCACATTGCCTCCATCACCACCTGCTTCCTGTAACAAAAAAAACTTCCTAAACAAGAAAACAAACTATTAAAAAAAAAGGTTGTATGGTGATCCCAACCGTTATTACCCCGGGTCAGTGGAGTCGGCCTGGTCGTAGCATACTAACCCCTGCCTTTTCCACTACAAAGGTGAGTCAAACCCGTGTCCTCGAGGGAGAAAACCCCAAGACCCAGCCAACCCACCTACAAGTGGTGGCTAAAGTGCATAATTATTTACTATTTTGATAAAAAAATCAATAAAATTTTGATAGATTTTAGATAGATTTTTTTTTAAATAGGTATGCTAATTAATATTTTTACTAAATAATAAGATGAAACTAGATAATTAATACTAAAATAATTAATAAATATGTTTAATGAATTAAATGAGATTAACTAATAGAATGCAACTAATTTCACCTCTTATATAAAATGCACAAAATTTAGTTTTGTATCTATAAATTAAGAAAATAGTAGCTACATTTGTATAGAGAATTTAGATCTTTTCAAACAAAATATCCTTAAAAAAATGAGGTTTTATGTGTTTCCCATGAGGTTTTATATAAAGAAGATTATATGTATGGTATATAAAAAAAATTGTTAAGTTTTTTTAGATTTATGTAAAAAAGTGTATTTGGAAAAAAATAATTTTGAATTGTGATTTGAAAAATAATTCCTTATTTTAAAGTTTCAAAAAAAAAATTTGCACAAATGTATATTTTTTAGATGCATGCAGATTTATTGCACAAATTAATTCAATATATTTTATAACAAACAACTTGAAATTGTAAAGATTAGTAAAAAGGTATTTAAAATCTATAAATTGTAATTGTAAAAAAACTTATAAAACTTTGTTTCCTACACAACCAAATCTAGTAGGTTTAAAAGAAAATATTATTAATTTTTTTTTTAAAGAATTAAATTTAAAATAAAATAAAGCTCTAGTTCTTCATCTCTCAAGAGTGTGCCTCCAAGGTGAGTGCTCCAAAAAATGGTGAACCTTCAAAAATGTAGCTCAAACAAGGATTAGTAAAACCTACTATGATACCATGAAAGGAATAATATAAATAAATAAAAGAAAGTACTAATACAAGAGTTATTGTTTGAAGGAAAATATTATCATCAGGATGAAAACCAATAGCAAGCAAATCAAATATCCAAGAGGGGACACAAGATTTTGTAAGCGGGAAAAAAAAGGAAAAACCTCATATATTATGAAGATGGCATAAAGATTAAAGAATAATATAATGAGAGAGATTAAGAGAGATTAAGCATATAATGCTTCTAATGAAGGAGAGAAACACCTCAATAAATAGGTGATAAAGGATTTGCATAAGTGTTACCCCAATTTTAGTCATGAATTTTTTTATAAAAAAAATTCCCTAGGATGCCATATTTCTAATTTGCATGCAAAGTTCTCAGATGTGATGTCATAGATACAAAATTGTTCAATATTTTTACATTCATTCAGCTCAAATATCTACTTAAAGAGGGATGCAAGACATGTGAACTAAAAAAAAGTGGGCTACCTCAAATAAATATGATTGAATGTATTACAATATCAATATATGCTCAAAATGGTTTTTGGAAGGATAATGTTGATCCTTATACAACTAGTGCATATTTTATTTCAAAGTCTTGTACTCATTTGGGAAAAGGGGTGTTCAAATTGTCAATCTATTCAAAATAATCTTGTATGAAAACTACAAGAAAGTCTCATGCACAATGACAAGTGTGAAACCAAGCATACAATCGTTGACCAGGTTCATCAAGCATACTCAGGTCATAGCCAAATCTCTATTCAATCTGCTTTTAGAGTTTATGGATCTATTGCAGATAGGTGTTGATCATTGTGAAAATCTATTCATATTCATTTAGTCATCCTTGGAGAAACGACACCTATGACTCTCAAGGTTTGGCATGAGTTTTTATCTCTAATATTTGAAAGGTTTCAACCACCTAAAAATTATTGAAACCCTAACTAGATTAGTCCATGTCCATCTTAAATTTCTTCACTCTAATGTCACTTCTCATAAGTAGACATTTGGATCCATAAGCAGAGGTGAGATAAATAATGAATCTACATCTATCAATATAAACAAGATGGTGTTCCCACTGGGTAACAGTTTTACCTTTCTTATTTAAGATGATCAATCAATGCACAAAGTAGTAGTGAAACCAAAATTTTGAGCTCGACTAATATTAATATTAAAGTGGAGATCAACAATAGAAGTCTGACAACTAGAAATATTACTTGGTATGTAATACTTATTAGTTAAATTCTAACAAGGGAAGTTCATAAAATCATCTCTATTTGACTAGAATCAAAAGGATAAACTACAATGTGGAATTTCACATGTTAGATTTGTTGGTTCGTTAGCTGGGACACCATATGCATCACCAAGGTTTTCTATGTAAAAAATGGTTCAGTCCAAATACAAATGAGATCAGAGACCAAAATATTTAGTTTTGGAGAAGATTGATGGCAGGGCACAATACATACATACAAGAAAACATAGAACATAAAATTGGATCCCTGCAAAACACAAATTTGGGCACTTCATTTATAGATAAATTTATAATAAATTATACATAAACTGAAGCATGCATGTTAGCTCCGAAATTTTTTATGGGAAGTTGAAATAGAACTCAACATGAATAATATAGATGGGGGAAGGTAGAAAAATTTGGTGCTTGGTCATTTTAAATGGCTGGAGTGACGTGGTGTAGCTTGGTCAGCAGGTCTGCACTAACAGACAATTAATTTACATGTTCTAACATCCCCCCATAAATTGATTGTTCTAATTAACTTGTCCCCCCATAATTTGAAATTATGGGTCCTGGCCTAAAGCCTTGTTAGGTACCCATTTACAATCACTAATAAAATCACAACCATCAATTATTCATAACTTCTTGTAAGCCTAAGAGATTCCTAAGATATACAAGCATAGTTTCACATATGTAAGGATTTGGTAAGTATGTTTTCTAATTGATCTTCATATCTATAAAACTTCAAATTCATTTCTCCATTGTTGACTAATTCCCAGATGAAGTGGTACCTTGTATCAATGTGCTTTATCCTTTTTTTAAACACATGATTCTTGGATAATGAAATTGTTGATTTATTATCATAAAAGATTGATGTTGACTCCTATTTTTGCTATAAATCTGTCAATACTCTCATCATCCAAACTGCTTGGCATGTTGCTGATGTGGATGTTGCGTACTATGCATCAGCTAATGAAAGTCTCACTATTGGTTGCTTCTTTGATTCCCATGAGATTTCACCTATTCCATAATGAAAGACATATCCATAAGCTCTCTTTCTATCATCAATGCTCCCTACAAAATCACTGTCAGTAAAACCAATTAAATCAAATTTATTAGTTTTAAAATATAGAATTACATATCCCGGTGTTCCTACAATATATTTGAGTATTCTTTTTCCAACTTTCTAGTAAGAATCCCGAGGTGAATCCATGAACCTTGAAATCAAACTTACACCATACATAATATTTGTCCTTGTAGCTATAAGATACAATAAACTACCAATAATTATTTTAAACATAGTTGGATCAACATTTGACCCCTTATCCTCTTTGCTCATTTTTGTTCCTATGGAGACCGAAGTTGATATTGGATTACAATTTAACATTTCAAATCTTTTCAATACATCCTTGACATATTTAGACTGAAAACTGAAAATACCCTTAGCTGTTTGAATAACTTCAATACCTAAAAAGTATCTCATCAAGCTCAAATCCATCATTTCAAACTATTTCATCATATATGACTTAAACATGTCTACAGAAAAATTTCCAATGAAAATCAAATCATCAATAGACAAACATACAATCAAAATTTGACCTTTCTCATTAGTCTTCACATACAATGTTGGTTCACTACCACTTCTATTGAATGGGTATGTGCAGGATCATGATGGGCCAAACAATGGCAATGGGAAAAAAATCATGTTTTGGATTGACTCAAAAACAAGGAAATGTCGAGTTGACTTTTCTAGGTTCGGGTGTTAGTACATTTAGCCGAACCAAAGCCCAAACCTAGTTTCTACAAATCGGATATCCTATTTGTGGAAACATTATATATAAAATAGTCGACTGTTAAAAGCTCATTTCTCACAGTTTGCACGCAGGCACACAAGGAAAAGAGAAAATCCGATATCCGCTTCTATAAGATATCCGATTTCAAAGGTAAATATTTGGTTTTTTAAATGTTTTAATCGATTTTTCAAGTAGATTCTCTTAATTTTAAGTAGTTTTTATTATTATTTTTTTCAAAAATAGGGTTTTCTATTGATTTTTATTAAAAACTAGAGTTTACAATGAATTTTTATTAAAAATTAATGTTTTAAAATGGATTTTGATTAAAAACTACTGTTGTTGATGTATTTTTATCAAAAATTAGAGTTTGTTATGGATTTTTGTGAAAAAGTAGGGTTTTTTTGGATTTTTATTAAAAACTAGGGTTTTCCTACAATAATTTCATTTATATTATGTAATTTCAATTAGATTAATTATTTTTTAACTTTAATCAGGTATTATGGCTAAGAATGAAAATGCAAAAATGCCAAACGCTCCACCACCTCCGTAGCCACCAATTGAAGACTTAATTGGTGAAAAATTGGGGCAATTGAGGGGTATTTGTGAAGTTTATAAGACAATCCCTCGATTGAGAGATATGACAAACACATTGAAGGAAAAAATTTAAAATATAGAAACCCTCTCCACTCAACATAATGCCTTTCATTCGTGGTGAGAAGACATGAGGGAATATTATGGATGTGGATTGTCTTACGATGATGTGAAAGATCTCCAAATAACCAAAGCCCAAATAGCCTCTTTATTCATTGACCCCCGCACCGGTTTGCCAGTGAATTTTAATAAAACAAAACTTTCTATAAAATGGTGCATGCATAGGGACATTGTAGCTAACTTTTGGGATCATTGGTGTATGGTTTTTGATAAACCACTGAACAATAATTCTAATATACCATTTTACTTTATTAAAAAATTATATGTTGAGTTTGTGTTAGGGCATCATGTCAATTACTTTGACATTAAACCCTTCCAGGGCATCGGTGGAGGTATGCCCTAGGATAGACCAAGGGCAATTAGAGTAGTCCCATGCCCAAATGTTCCCCTTCCTCCGCCACCTAAAATATATCATCCAGAGATTATCCAGGATGCAGCCACACAGACTATTCAGGCTATTCACTCTTTGAGTGGTCATTTGGTTTCGCATGCTTCTATAGTAGCTCAACCACATTTTGGTGATGTTGCCGAAGGCTCGAGTGTTGCTGCATCATCCTCCTCAGGTCCACATATTTGTGTGTCATATACTTGCACTATGTGCCACCATATATGCTTGGGTCCTCTTGTACAACCTGTTGAGCATCCCTTGGACACTTTTGATTATGACCTCCATGATGTGGACATTATGGATCAGTCATAGGGGAGTGGAGCACACTCTACAGATTCCTCTCCTGCTAGAGAGGGCGATGTTGGAATAGTGACACGGGTAAGATTTAAGTTGTAAATTCATAACTTGCATTTGTTTTAAAATGAATATTAATAAGAGATAGTATCAAGTACTAATATTTATTTACATGGCCTATTTAACAGTTGATTTCTGAGGAGGAGCTCACACGGATGATTGATAGCACCCTTAGGGCCATTTCATTTGGCTTGGACACACACAGTATATATTTTCACACTCACTCGTTTACATTTTTTATTATATACTTGCTTGTCATTTGAATTGTTATTAATGAAATTATATAATAACTTATATGTTTAACTTCTTTTCCTCTTGTAGGAAATACCCAGTACGAGTGAGGTGCAGTCTCATCCAGACTATGGAGGTGAAAAGTTAGATAAGAGGAAGGTAATTGAACTCAAATTGGATTGAATTAAGATTTTTAAGATCGTATATTGATTATACATGCATCGACATAGATTGGTATTTTCATATGTACTTGTTATTTTTATGTGCAGGCAATTATGAGCTATACATAGTTGTTGACAAGTGACACACCACCTAAAGGAGTAGGTATTAGAACACCTCAAGGAGTAGGTGTTGAAACACCTCAAGGAGGAGGTGTCAAAACACCTGAAGGAGATAAAGAAAAAGATCAACCTAAAGAGGCATGTGTTTATTTTATTTTGTGTTTTTTAAATATGTTCCTATGACCAATAATCATATGCTAACTTGGATCAATTTTATATTTTTGTTCACATATATAGATTGGCATTTCAAAAGTTGGTCGGTATATTCTAGGACTCCTAACCCTTTGAAGAGACGTATATTTCAGGTAATCAAGATTTCAATTTTAGAGTTCAATTAAAATTCAATGTATATTGATTATGATGTTAATTATTCAATTTTAAATTGTATAGTATAACTAATCTCAATTGTGGTTTGAATTTTTCTTGTACAACTACCTTCAGAGCCAATGAGTGCTTCAAAGAGGCTCCATTTTGATGATCCTCCAGTAGTTTAGGATGAGATAGACATTTTGGCATGTAAATTTTGAATACATATTGAGATGGCATATGCCACATTTTCTGAAACTTTGTTTGAGTTGGCGTCGATGCCATTTTTGTATATGAACATACACTTGATTATTGGATAATTTGATATATAGAAGTTGACAATAGAAATTTAATTTGTTCCTCATGTGCATGATTAAACTCTTTGAAAATTTTATCTTGAGCAATGGTTAAATATCAATGTACAATAGCATAAAAAATAGTAGTTATATTATGTAGTTTATATTTATATCATTGATTACATTGCATTACACATCTTTCAAACTCAAATCATTACTTCACATTGCATAACTAAAAACTAGATGTTCATAGATGAAAAAAATTCAATTACAATATAGTTTTTACAAAGTCAATCTAAGAAGTTATGCAATTACTTCACAATGCATAACTAAAAACTATGAGCAGTTGTCAATTGCATTTTTTTTCATTGAATTCTATGAGACCACATTTCTTTGAACCTTTTTTTCAAATAGTCCACTGCCTTGTCTATGCTACCATATTTTTCATACATGATAGCGATCACATTAATTTATAATAAATTAAATGATATCCTATGGCTATTTAATTTATACTCATTTGATTTAAATGGATGAGGTTGACCTTTCTTGATATTATTTTATAATTTATTATTTTCAAGAGAGGCTGACCTCCTTGAAGAGTCACCTTATTTTGTATAAATACAAGGTGATGTTTGTTCATTTCTTCAATCAAGTTCATTCAACATAATTCGCATTCCAAGCAGAAGTTCACACTTGAGCAGCAGCGCTTCATCTTGCAACAATAGGCCGATTTCAAGGAGAAGCATATTTGATTGTATCTTTGCATCTAGGAGAGGTGATATTATTCATTGTATCAAATTTAGCCATGAGTTGGGCCTAAGTTGTAAGAAGATTTCTTATTGTGTTTATTGTCTTATGTGTTGCATTTTTTCAGTGCTTTTATTTGTATTATCTTATCATTAAAACACTAACATGGTATCAGAGTAGGTTTGAAAAAGATCGTGATCAGATTTTTTATTGCAGCGATACCTCTATTCCCTTTCTTTTTTTGTCTATCTCTATCTTAGTCAAGATGGTGAATGGTCTTAGAATTGAGGATAGACTCTAAGGAGCATCAAACTTCACTTCATGGAGATTCAGAATTATGCTCACTTTGGAGGAAAACAAATTGGTTGAGTTTGGAGAGCAAAGTTTCCAAACCTACGGATGAGGAAGAGAAATTTAAATGGAGGAAGAAAGATATCATGGCGAAGAAGATGTTAGTTGATTCCGTGAAGGACCATATTGTTCCTATCATCTCTAAGTTCAAGACAATGAGAGAAATGCTTAAGACTTTGGAGGATATGTATGAGATCGACAACACAAGTCGTGCTCTAGCCTTGAAGCAACAACTTCATCATGTTAAGATGGCAGAAGGAGAATTTTTCATCACCTACTTCATGAAGATATCCGAATTGAGAGATCAACTCTCTACCATTAGTCATATTGTTCATGACAAAGATTTTACCATGTTGGCTCTTAATGGTCTTCCTTCATCTTGGGAGTCTTACATTAAAGGAATCAACTTTTCTCAAATTCAGTCAACTTGGATTTTCTCCAAGTCAATCAACTTGGATTTAACATTGGTAGCTTCGCAAACCTATTCAAAATAGAGTGATTTGAAGAGGACATCCCTAAATCTCTACAGAGGTGTAAATTTGCAAAGTGGTGCAACTTTCATACTCAAACTCGTATGATCAAACGAACTGTTCCAACACATTTAGATGGGTAGGTTTATGCTAGGTATGTCCCTCTTTTGCACTCAAATACTCTAAATCACTCTGAGTTGCATTGGACCGATGATTTCCCTTAAGAGTCTAAAGTGCTAAAAGGCAACAATATTTGACGGACTATTCCTCAAAAACTGTGATTCTTACAGACTCTTCATCTGATGATATGGGATTATGTTGGGACCATATACAATAACCTCTCTTGGTTTTTTCTATCTCAAAGGTGTTTTCCCATGGTGATGAGTTTTCAATTGAGGGAAAAGTTATCAGATGCAAGCAGTGTAAAGTTGCAAAGTGGTGTAACTTTCATTCTCGAACTCGTACGACCAAACAGACTATTCCAACACATCTGGATGGGTATGTTTACACTAGGTATGGTCCTTTTTTGCACCCAAAATATGCCGAATCACTTTGAGCTGCATTGGACCGACGATTTCCCTTAAGAGTCTAAATGTTAAAAGGCAGCAATCTTTGATGAACTATTCCTCAGAAACCGTGATTCTTACATACTCTTCATCTGATGATATGGGATTGTGTTGGAACCATCTACAATAACCTCTCTTTTTTTTTCTATCTCGAAGGCGTTTTCCCGTGGTGATGAGTTTTCAGTTGAGGGAAAAGTTGCTAGATGCAAGCAGTGTAAAGTTGCAAAGTGATGCAACTTTCATACTCAAACTCATACAACCAAATGGAGTGTTCCAACACGTCTTGATGGGTACGTTTACACTAGGTATGGTCCTCTTTCATAGCCAAACAGGTCGAATCACTCTGAGTTGCATTGGACCGACGATTTCCCTTAAGAGTCCAAAGTGCTAAAAGGCAGCAATCTTTGGCAGACTATTTATTGGAAACCGTGATACTTACACACTCTTCATTTGAGGATATGGAATCGTGTTGGGACCATCTACAATAACCTCTCTTGGTTTTTTCTATCTCGAAGGCGTTTTCCCGTGGTGATGAGTTTTCAGTTGAAGGCAAAGTTGCCAAATGCAAGTAGTGTAAAGTTGCAAAGTGGTGCAACTTTCATTCTCGAACTCATACAACCAAATGGACTATTCCAATACATCCGAATGGGTATTTTTATGCTAGGTATGGTTCTCTTTTGCACCCAAATACGCTGAATCACTTTGAACTGCATTGGACTGGCGATTTCCCTTAAGAGTCCAAAGTGCTATAAGGCCGCAATATTTTATGGACTATTCCTCAGAAACCGTGATGCTTACAAACTCTTCGTCTGATGATATGGGATTGTGTTGGTACCATCTACAATAACCTCTCTCTATTTTTTCTATCTCGAAGGTATTTTCCTGTGTTGATGAGTTTTCACTTGAGGGAAACGTTGCCAAATGCAAGCAGTGTAAAGTTGCAAAGTGGTGCAACTTTCATTCTCAAACTCGTACGACCAAATAGACTATTCCAACATGTCTAGATGGGTATGTTTACACTAGGTATGGTCCTCTTTTGTACTCAAATACGCCGAATCACTGCGAGTTGCATTGGATCAGCGATTTCCCTTAAGAGTCCAAAGTGCTAAAAGGTAGCAATCTTTGACGGACTATTTCTCAGAAATCATGATTCTCACAGACTCTTTGTATGAGGATATGGGATCATGTTAGGACCATCTACAATAACCTCTCTCATTTTTCGCTATCTCGAAGGCTTTTTCCTGTGGTGATGAGTTTTTTGTTGAGGAAAAAGTTGTCAAATGCAAGCAGTGTAAACTTACAAAGTGGTGCAACTTTCATTCTCGAACTCGTACGACCAAACGAACTATTCCAACATGTCTGGATGGGTACGTTTATGTTGGGTATGGTCCTCTTTTGCACCCAAATACGTTGAATCACTTTGAGCTGCATTGGACCAACAATTTACCTTAAGAGTCCAAAGTGCTAATGTCAATGAAATGTGGGGGCAGAAAGATTTAAGGTTGGATCAATATTTTGCAAGTCCTAGCTCTTGCATCAGAAAAATCTTATCCAATCAACTTGAATCAATTACATGGGAAATTAAATTCACATGAACTTTTTACAATTTTGTTTTTCGAAAAAGTGGCAAGCCACTGTAATTTGTAATTTGTTATATATAAATAGGATATACTACAAAACCTGGTTCAAACAAGCATACCGATAGGAAAGAACCAAGAAGAAAACCTTTGATTGTTGCTTGATTAAGTGCAAAAAAGAAAATTACATTTTAAACATACCCTTTATACAATGCCAGACATTTGACCTGTATATCAAAAAACATCACTACATATAGATTATACGTATACACAGTTATGACCTTTTTACATTGTTTCAAATTTCAAAATTCATTTTTAACAAAAATTTTCTATTTGAGGCATCCAGGGCACAGTCTTCCACAAGAGTAGTATGTTGGCGTTTTGGAGTGACAAGCACCTGTACAAACCATCAAGGTAGCAGTTAAACTACATACAATAGAAAATATACTTAGAATAACCAATCTATATTATTGTAATTTGTCACATACCTCTCTGAAAGGATCAGAGCTACCTATTACTGTAGCAGGTTCATGATCAATCGTGCCAGGAATATCGCAAAATATTTCAAATAATAAATCTATATTGTCACAATAAAAAATATGCTTAGACTAAAAAATCTATATTAATCTAAACAACCTGAATGATGATGAATTGGTAATGCAAACTATAAAATATTCTTTGAATAACCAATCTATATTATTGTAATTTTTCGCATACCTCTTTGAAAGGATCAGAGCTCGCTATTGTTGCAACAGGTCCATGATCAATCGTGCGAGGAATATCGCAAAATTTGTCAAATGATAAGTCTATATTATCACAACAAAAAAGATGCTTAGACTAACAAATCTATATTAATATAAACAACCTGAATGATGATGAATCGGTAATGCAACTATAAAACATCCTTTGAATAACGAATCTATAATATTGTAATATGTCGCATACCTCTTTTAAAGGATTAGATTTGGCTATTGTTACAACAGGTCCATGATCAATCATGCTAGGAATATCGCAAAATTTGTCAAATGATAAATCTATATTATCACAAAAAAAAATATGCTTAAGCATTGTACCTTCCATTCTTGAATATGCTATTCGAGTGTGCCTGAAAGGTCATCTCTTTGCTTAAGAGTATCCAATATTGCTTCATGATCAACATTACTAAGTGTCAATAGTTTTTTTGTCTTTGGTTTGGCATGATGCTTCAAAAACTTAACATTTTTTTCTATAACAAGGTGTGAATAAATGAGAATGGTTTTGTGTTTCTCGTAGTCTTCAAATGCAGGTATGCCATTCTTTCTAATCATGTATGTTCGTAACCAAGATCCTGCAACCACAACTGAATATGTAGGATACACAAACCCATCATCATATTCCATCGATTATGTTAGCTTGTGCTTTACCCGCACACATCGAGCCAACCAATATTTTGATCTCTCTTCATTCCCCTATGGTGCAACAACTGCAAAAACATGTCCTGGATGTAGTAGATCTGAAAGCCGATCGTAATCAAGTGAACTTTCCATTGTGTAATTTATCATGGATATAGTTTGAGATAAAGGAGTTAGATATTGTGGAACCCATGTATCCACCCACTCACTTGACCCACATTGATCCCACTCGAACTGAATACAACTTTGACAAAAACAATCCAACTGTCATGTCCAAATGGTCCATGTGCTTGCATCTGAGCTTCGAAATGAATGCATCTTTGAAGAATCTTTGATTGTATGACAATCCAATCTGCCTCCCATTGTACCCTCCTCAACCAACCAAAAGAATCTGTGCACTGTTGAATCAAGTGTCCCTCCCTGTGACAATGTTGAACTACACCAATCAATAATAGAATGTGCATCACTAAAAAAATTTCTTGAAATCTTCAATTGCTTTTTAACTAGAGCTCTCTTTACACATGCACCTGCTCCATCATGCTCCCCTTTCCCACACCCAGCTTCAAAAAAAATCCAAATATTAGGTACACCCCTCTCTACATGCATTCTACTCAACCAATAAAACATACGAGCATTCTTGAATTGCCCTGTGTAGTTATTTGACCAAATGAGATGTCAACCCAGTGCTATATCATGCTCCTACAAGAACTCAAAAAAAATCTCGAAACAATGTTGGACATACTCGAACAAGTGAGATCTATCATCACTCATATAAAAATGATACTCTCTGATTATCTTTCGATCCTCCTCTATACTATCAAGTGCATGTCTAAAAGTTATGTGGACAAAAATAGCAATTTGAATGGAATTGTAATACTGAGATTGTACCTCATTTTGTGGTTGTAATATGTAGTTTTCAAAAAAATCAACCACTGATATAATAGTGTCAATCGGAAAAGAGTCCTTACATATCCTGAATTTTTGATCCAACCACTGAGACCTATGACTATGCCTTGCATATTTGTAGAAAATATTGTCCTTAAAATTTAAAATAAAATCAGCAACACTGGATTCTTTTGTAACCAACTCGCATCTAGAACCTTCACCTCCACTCTGCAAAGTATATTTGACTATCTCATATCTCTTTTTTTCAACAAGATTCTTTCCAAATTCATGTTCAGAACCCTCATAAAAACGTTGAACAAACTTTGACAAGCCATCACATTGTGAGCACGTCGCATTTAAACAATCATTTCTATAGAAAAAGGAACCATCATCCCTAGAACATAAAAATAGATCTAGCAAGTCCCTTGATGATTTTAGAAGATGCATTGCACCACACTCCTGCAAAATTTCATTAGTATACAAAGTAGAATGGATATAGCATAATAGTTCATGGTACATTGAAAACTCCACATGGTATTTGCAACAAGTATTACGAATCTTAAGAGGCACACAATAAAATGGCTTCAAACCTTCAAAAGTTCTTTGCGAGATTTCCATATTTGGATGTGTTTGAATAAATTTGTTGAACAACATTGTTTGGATTGATTCCAATAAATGTTTAGGATGTGGTGTACGGTCTCAACTGCCAATTCTTAACTTTAAAAAATCCTTTGCATTGGGTGATACTCTAGAGTTATCATGCCAAAATTGTTGAATTTCTTGCTTTACATTATCAGTTAGCTCCTTATCAACACGTGGAAGCCTCCCGGAAAAATCCCATCTATCATTTTGAAGAGGATCATCTATTCTTTCACTTCTTGCAAGTGCTCTATCCAAAGTTTTATGATTTAATTCAAAATAAATACAAGTTTGTCTCATAAAGTGAGATTTTTTCAATTGATGGCTTACTAGGGTGGTTGTAATGACTCTCTGAGCAGCTCTCTTATCTTTTACCTTATTATTTCTTCCAATAGACTTGGGAGCATTAAAAATATTTTTGACAATAATAAAAAAAATTCGGTCCTCTTGTTCACACAAATCTTCAATTTGGTTAGCAAAGGTCTCATCTTTTGCATCTTTAGCAATTGTACAAAAATTTGGCATTTCTCGATCAATGTCTTATCACTAAAATATTGGTTGAAAAGTATTCTAGCCAACAACCAAATAGTTCGTGTTGACCTCTTGCCTTCAAAATTGTTTATAATGTTATCATCAATTTCAACTAACCATTTAGGGGTCCTTGAAGGTCTTGAATTTGGAATATGTCTTTCTTCCACACAAGGTTCTTCATTTCTCGTGTAATCTGGTGAAACATAATTTACAATTGCTTCAATATTATGTTCAACATCTTCATTTCCAACATTTTCACCTTGAAAATTTTCAATATCAATTTGAATAATTTCATTCCCAATTTCAATATTATGTTCAACATCTTCAATTCCAACATTTTCATTATCAATTTCAATATCATGTTCAACATCTTCAATTCCAACATTTTCACCTTGAAAATTTTTAATATCAATTTGAACATTTTCATTCCCAATTTCAATATCATGTTCTGCATTCTCACCTTGAACATATTCAATTTCCTCTTCACTTGAAAGACCATAGGGCTCAGGTTCACCAATATTTAACATACCTTGTCTTTTCTTCCTATGACCTTCTCTATCTCTTTGTCTATATCCTTCAATTTGTTCTTTTGTCATCTTTCTCTTACGTTTTTGCTTCTGACGACTGCTACTCCCCATTATACCAAATAAAAGATGCTAAAAAATCATTATGTATGACAAATTTGTGTACAAGATGCTCCAAAATTTTATCTTTGTCTCCTCTTGTCTGAAACCGCGTGTTTGTCACTTGCAAAGTGCTGCAAAAAGAATGTAGGGTCCATTGGAATGCACAAAAATGGCCCACATGGGGTTTTTCAATGATCCACAAATCTTATATCCAATATAATTGGATATCTGATTTGTAAAACATGTTCTGCAATGGTAAGATTTTAGCTCTACACATCAAAGTTTCACAAATCAAATATCCAATTTTTACACACATAGACCTAAGGGTTAGTGGTAGAGAGTGGGAGAGTGGAAGATTGAGAGAGGGAGAGGGAGAGGGAGAGAGGGAGGAGAGTGGGAAGGAGGGAGGTAGAGTGGGAGGGAGAGAGGAAGGGATAGGGAGAGAGAGGGAGAGGGAGAGGGAGAGAGGGAGAGGAAGAGTCAGGGAGAGAGGGAGAGAGGGATAGGGAGATGGAGACAGAGAGGGGGAGAAGGAGAGAGTGAGAGGGAGATTGGGAGAGGGAGAGAGGGTTTATATTTGAAGGATCGAGGGAGAGGGAGAGGGAGAGGGAGAGGGTGAGAGAGAGAGAGTGGGAGTGGGAGGGAGAGAGGGAGGTATAGGGAGAAAGAGGGAGACAGAGACGGAGAGAGGGAGAGTGAGGGATAGGGAGAGAGAGGGAGAGATAAAGAATGAGTGGAGAGATAGAGGGAGGGAGAGGGAGGGAGAGAGGGAGGCATAGGAGAAAGAGGGAGAGAGAGAGGGGAGAGGGAGAGGGAGAGGATAGAGGAGAGGGAGAGGGAGAGAGAGAGAGAGTGGTAGGAGAGGGAGAGGGAGAGGGAGAGGGAGAGGAGTCAGAGAGTGAGAGAGTGAGAGGAGAGCTGAGAGGAGAGTGGTTTATGAGCTGAGGAGAGAGGAGAGAGAGGGGAGGGAGGAGAGTGGGAGGGAGATAGAGGAAGGGAGAGGGGAGAGGGAGAGAGGGTGGAGAGAGGTAGAGAGGAGAGGGAGAGGAGGGATAGGGATAGGAGAGAGAGAGAGAGAGAGAGAGAGAGAGAGAGGGAGAGGAAGAATGAGAGAGTAAGGAGAGAGGGAGAGAAGGAGAGGATAGAGTGGGAGATCAGAGGGGGAGAGGAGAGTGGGAGAGGAGATGGAGATGGAGAAATGGATAGTGGAAGAGTGAGAGAGGGAGAGGGAGAGAGGGAGGAGAGTAGGAGAGTGGGAGAGTTTTAAGATTTTAGCTCTACACATCAAAGTTTCACAAATCGGATATCCGATTCAAATCGGATATCCGATTCAAATCGGATATCCAATTT
>CM021110.1:183546769-183572199 GCA_007115665.2 Sequoiadendron giganteum | reverse complement strand
GGACGGAGACAGGGAGGGAGAGTGGGGTAGAGAGAGAGGGAGAGAGAGGGGGAGGGAGGGAGAGGGAGAGGGAGAGTGGAGGAGGGAGTGAGAGTGAGAGAGAGGGAGGGAGTAGGGGAGAGAGGGGAGAGAGGGAGAGAGAGAGGGTGGAGAGAGTGAGTGAGGGGCAGAGGGAAGAAAGAGAGATAGGGAGATGGAGGGGGAGAGGGAGAGGGGGAGGGAGGGAGGAGGAAGATGGAGGAAGGATGGACGGAAGGAAGGAAGGGACAAAGGAGGGAGGGAGAGTGGAGGGAGGGAGGATGGAGGGAGGGAGGGATAAGGAAGGGAGAGGAAAGGATAATGGAGAGTGGAGGTGGAGGGAGAGGGTTTAGACGGAGGAGGAGAGTTGAGAGGAGGAGGAGGAGGGAGGAGGGAGAGGAGAGGGAGATGGATAAGAGGAGGAGGGGATGGAGAGAGGGAGGGATAGGGAGAGGGGGGGAGGGAGAGTGAGAGAGGGGGATAGTGAGAGGGAGAGGGAGAGGGGAGAGTGAGAGAGTGAGAGGGAGAGTGGGAGAGTGAGATGGAGAGAGGGAGAGAGAGAGGAAAAGTGGGATATTGAGAGAGAGAGAGGGGGGGGGAGTGATTGAGTGAGAGACTTGAGAGAGATAGAGGTGGAGAGCGAGAGAGGGAAAGAGATAATATTTAAATATTTTATATATTGGTAATATATATATATATTTAATATCTATAGATTAACTAAAATATTGAAATAATATTTAAATATTATACATTTAATAATATATTATATATTAAATACATAATTCAGTAAGAGATTATCATAAATTGTATATTAAATATATTACATTATAAAATTTATTGGATATTATATATATTAAATTATAAACTTTATTGTATATTATATATATTAAATTATAAAATTTATTGCTTTTTTAAATCATATATTAAAGATTGTATAATTTTTTTAAAACTCATATCTAAAACATATCATATATCGAATTCAAATTGGATATCGTATTTGGATCGGATATCCGATATGCTGAAACGAAATTTAATGCCTAGGGATTAGGCTCGGTATTAGGCTCAGGATTTGGTTCGGACCTGCCAATCCTAAAAATTCAACACGTAAAACGTGTTTAACAACTTACTTTGCTTTTCCAGACTTTGCCCATGTGGCTGACGACTTTTATTTTACCCAAAATTGATGAAACAAAAAGGGTTTGTAAAGGACCTTCTTAGCTTTCTACCAATATAAATTATATTTTACTTGGAATCTAATAAATTATTATTATTTATTTTTTATTAGAATTACGACTAAAGTCTTGATTGATAGTCTGATAGAAAAACATCTATAGTTTTCAAACAGTATCACATTTTTTGAATCCAAAACATGCATCACATTCTATGCTTGGCATACTATAGGATTAAAAAAAAATGAATTTCATGAAGTTTTGACCAAGTTAAGGTGGTCAGACATACGAGTTTTTATATTTTTTAAAAGTTGTAATAAAAAATTCATAATTAATTATTTATTTGAAAAAAAATTACAAAAAAATATGCATCACATCTGGACATTAGTCCTCTACTTATATCTAAAATCTTATAAAAAAATATTATCCTTTTATTATGGTTAGGGTGGTCAAATAAACACCTACTTATTTTTTCCTTGAAATTTTAGTACTAATACATTGAAATTTCAAAATTTCACCAAATAGATTTTCTTTTTACAAAAATTAACCTAGTATTTTAGAAACTACATTCAATTTTCCACAGATTCTATTCTTACATATTTTTTAAATAATATAGATAACTTATTCAAATTTTTACGTCAACTTGCCCAACTCCGATTTTCTGAATTTTCATTGCCACTTAAGGGCTTGTATTTTCCATGATGATCTTGCACATACTCGAATCCATTACTTATCAAATATGAATCAATTCTAATATACCAAGCCTTGGGTGCATGTTTCAATCCATAAAGTTCCTTTTTCAATTTATATACTTTATTTTCATGTTCATGTACTTCATAACCATGAGGTTGTTGAACATAAACTTCTTCATCAAGAAATCCATTTAAGAAAGTTGATTTCACGTCCGTTTGATAAAAATTCCAACTATTATGTGCAGCTAATGCTAAAACAATTCTAATTGTGTCAAGTCTTGCAACTAGATCAAAATTTTCATTATAATCAAATCCCATACTGTTGTAGAAATCATTTTATAGCTAATATTGCTTTATGTTTTATAATTTTACCTTCAACATTAAATTTAGTTTTATAAACCAATTTGACTCTTATACAATCTTTACCTTCGAGTAAGTCTACTAGCTCCCATGTTTTATTTCTTTCAATAGAGTCCATTTCTTCATGTCCATTTTCTTGATCCAATTATCATCTTTTACTACTTCTTCAAAATATATAGGATCATAAGTAAACAAAGAAAAACTTGAAATTTCTTCTCCTTGATCATATATTTCTTTTAAGCTTTTTGTTTTTCTGCCTTTATAACTTTATCTTAATGAAGCAAGTGTTGGAGATTTGATTCATCACTTAAATTTGAATTAGGATTTGGATGGACTAATGATGTACCTTTCTCAATATTTCTTGATGGAGTAGTTGGTGGTGTTTGATTTGACTGATCACCTTGTTATTTTGGTTCCTCTTCACTATCATCTATTGGTGCTCCACCTATGACTATTTTGTCAACATTTTTATCCCATGATTATTATTCCTTGAATTCAACATCTCTACTTATAATCAATTTCTTTGTAATGGGATTATACAATTTATAAGCTTTTGATTGCTCACTATAGCCAATAAAAATACATTTTTCACTCAGATTAGCATCAAATTTTCTTCTCAATTCATATGGCACTAGAGAATAATAAATACATCCAAAAAGTCTAAAATGAGATACATTATGCTTCTTACCATTCCATGCTTCTTGAGGAATTTTTTCCTTGACACTCTTTGTAGGACTCTTGTTCAAGATGTATAATGCACATGTTGTTTCTTCTAACCATAGATCCTTGGATAGGTTCTTGGCCTTCAACATACTCCTAGCCATATCCACTATTATTCTATTTTTTCTCTTGTCTACTCCATTATATTGTGGTGTGTATCTTGTTGTAAACTATTTCTTGATTCCATGATATTTGCAAAAAATAAAAAAATCATTAGAACTAAACTCAACACCCCTATTAGATTTGAGTACCTTGATGTAGAACCCACTTTATTTTGCCGTCATCGCTTTGAAATCCTTGGATTTATCAAATTCTTCAAAATTATACTTGAGAAAGTATATCCAGGGCTTTCTGCTGAAATTGTCAATAAATGTTAAGAAATATAAGATTCCTCCTAAAGATGGAGTTTGCATTGGCCCACATATATATGTGTGAACTAATTCTAATGGTGTTTTTTCTTTGCATGAACTTATTTTTGAATGCACAAGACAACTAAGAGGGGAGGGGTGAAGCATTTGTTCATTAAAATATCAAAACCCTCATTAATATTAAAATCCACATCAACTTTAATAACCTTTAATCTGTTAGAATGATTTAGCATAAAGGAAAATAACTGAAACTGAAACACATCAACACCATGCACAATAGAATACCAGATTTACGTGAAAAACCCAAGATGGGAAAAACCATGGTGAGGATTAGCTCATATTATAAATTAATTGTAACACTAAATACAATAGGCTCACTGATGGAGGGCTCACTGTCAATGGATCACTGCTAGATTATAGAAAAGAAGAAAGAAGAATGTTATAGTGAGAAATCCATCTTAATACAATAGAAAAGTCCACCACAACAACACCAACACATGCATATCCTTTCTATAGATTTTAGACACCTTCTTATCATTTCTTCTATTAGTCTATCTCATTAAAGCTTGCACCAGACTTCACAACTTTTCAATTTACATCATACTCACTACACACACATCCTCCATCAACACAACACTTATTTATACCCTCTTCAACCTTGAAGACATTCTCAAAGGTTGGCTATGCACCTCGAGCATGCAAAATCAAATTAGGTTGGCACCAAAACATTCCCACACTGGAAAGGAATAAAGGCGGACCACATCACATCTTAACTCATGCCTAAATCCACTCATATGCACCATGCCACACTTCCACAATCATCAAAGAAAATCAGTAATTAGTGTAAACACCAAACATTGATTGAACCCATGTAAACGCCATTAAATAATTAAATACACGCTTCCTTTGATCTTGATACAACTCATGGACAACAAACATCTCTTGAACAAAATCTGGAATATTGCACAAACACGTTGAAATCCAATGAATTCCTTTGCAACAACTTTCACCTAAAGAATATACACACCCAGTACACTCAGATAATCTTCCACATATTGTAACTCAATAAATCAACTTGTAGAGCACCAAACCACTTATTAGCACACTTCCAAAATTGCAAGGCCAGAAAGAAAATTGTGAAGAAATGTAGAGAAAAACCATTTCTATTCACAGTTCACACACTAGTGAACACAAATTTCTTTGCACAATGATCTAGACCAAGAAAGTCTAGAAATAACACCTATGAACACCTCCAATCAACATATCCAAACTACACAAACAAATATTTAGCACAAAATAAATGTGGAGAAAAACCAAAACACCACTCTATATGTGAGAACACCTCTACAACACACTATTTCCTCTTTTATTCAAATTTTCTCAAAAGAACTTGGAAATCAAGCACCACAAAAAAATTCTTATTATCTTCAATACTTCCTCAACACCACCAAACCTACTGCAACACATCAATACAACCAACCAACTCAACATAAGATTATCAAAGCAACACTATAGGTTGACACTAGTAACACTTACAAATGACAACATAATGAAACTAACCAAATCATCATCACAACTTCTCAGCCATCAATATACTTCCAACAATCACCAATACTATGAACCAGTTGACATTAGTGACAACACAAACCTAAGCCTATTGAAATCAATGACAACACCAATTACTCATACTTCAACAATCTCCCCCTTTGTCACTGATGGCAACACATGATGTGAAAAACCACCAACAACAAACATAACATCTCTAATCACCAACATCCTACTCCATACCAACTCTTTCTCTTTCTCCCCCTTGAATCATACTTGTTAATTTTAGTCTATCCCCCTTTTTCAACTGACTCTTTCCATTTTAACACTATTCTCTCTCTCCCTTTTACATCAATGGAAAAGGGCGGCACATATCTTTGTCACTCTCCCCCTTTTGACATTAATCATACTTGTACCTTCTCACCACTACTCTGCAACATTCTTTCCTTTTTACTACTCTACATACTCCCCCTTAGGAGCACACAAAAAACTTTACCAACCAGAAACCATTGCATATATCCTTTGACATAGTTGAAAAAGGTCAATACCAACCTACACTAGTACTTACTCCCCCTAATTGCAAAATCCAAAAATTCCACTACCTACTCCACATGAGAGGTAGCCATCAGTCCAAAACAAGGAATTAATCTTGAGATCCACTGGACTAATGCATATCCTCATGCATCTAGTTCTAAGAAGTAGGGGTGATAACTCCTAACTTCTCCTGAGGATACTCAAAGGTATCCTTAGGAAGATCCTTAGTAAATATATCAACAACCTAATCCTTTGTAGGCACATATAATAACTTCACCTCATTCTCTGCAACCTTCTCTCTCAAAAAATGATACTGAATTAAAATATTTTTTTATCTTTGAGTGCATTACCAAATTATTTGAAATGTTGATAGCACTTGTATTGTCACAAAAGATATAAATTGGTTCATCATATACCACTTTGATATCCTTCCAAGTTTTCCTCATCCACAAAACTTGTGTGTAGCAAGGTGTTGATGCAATTTATTTTCCCTTTGTAGTAGATAAAGAAACTAAATCCTTCATCTTGCTTAACCAAGACACCAATTACATCCAAGAAAGAATTAACCACCACCTATACTTTTCCTATCATCCACACAACCTGCCCAATCTACATTTTTATAAGCACTCAAAACAAATTAGCATCCTTTGGATACCACAAACCATGTTTTGGAGTTCCCTTTAAGTATCTGAATATCCTCTTCACTACTACAACATGTGACTCTCAAGGGTCTTTTTGAAACCTAGCCACAAGACAAACTGCATGCATGATATCTGGTCTAGTAGTAGTTAGATATAGCAATCCTCTAACCATTAATCTATACTTGCTCTGATAAGCCTTAGGAGATTCATCATTCTTACTCGACTTGCAACCAATAACCATAAGGATACATAGTGGTTTAGAATATTCTATTCCAAACTTCTTCAACATATTTTTTTTCTGATTGATTTGCAATCCAAGGAATAAATTCATCTCCCCAAACATTGACATTTTAAACTCATTATGCATGTCTCCTACAAATTTCTTACACATAGCTTCATTTCCTCCAAAAATTATATCATCAACATACACAACTACAATCAAGATTTGATCTTTTTAAAATTTAAAATAAAGATTACTATCTATGGTGCCTTTACTAAATCCTTGTTGTATCAAGTGCATGTCCAACCTTGCATGCCAAACTCTGGGAGCTTTCTTCAATCCATATAATCCTTTCTTCAATACATAGACCATATTTGGTTTGTCTAATAACTGAAATCCTTTCGCATGTTCAATGTATACCTCTTCTTCCAATTCACCATTCAATAAAGAAAACTTCACATCCATTTGATAAACTTTGAAATCCTTGTGTGCTACAAAATCCAAAAATATCCTAATTTCTTCCATTCTTTTTGTTGAAGAAAATATCTCCTCAAAATATATTCCTTCCACTTGTGAGTAACCTTTACACACAATCTTTGCCTTATTTCTCACTACTTCTGCATTCTCATTTAGTTTATTTTGGAATACCCACTTATTTCCATATACATTCTTGTTTTTTGATCTTGGTACAAGTTCCCAAGTCTGATTTTTCTCAATCTACTTTAGTTCTTCTTCCATAGACTTGATCCAATACTAATCCTTACATGATTCAATCACTTTTAAGATTCAAATTTAGAAAGTAAGCATGGACTTTTATGTTCTTTTGTCATTGTATCTTTTCTTCTTGTCAACACACCTTTTATTTTTCACCAATGACCTGATATTCAAAATGATTCTTCTACACATATTTAGGAGTCTTAGGGATCCTTTCTGGGGCTTCTTCCTCTCCAATTTGAAGTTCCTTTTCCTTACCTCCATCTTTGTCATTTTCTCTGCAAGAGGACTCATCCAATTCATATCCATCTATCACCACTGATTTCCTTTATAAGTCTTCGTCCATTTTAACACTTTCACTCTCAACAATCTTCTTCAATCTCTTGTTGTAGCATCGATAAGCTTTGCTTCTTGTAGAAAATACAAGAAAGATACCTTCATCAGATCTTGTATCAAAATTTCCTAAGTTCTCTTCATCTCTTTTGATATAGCACTTTCTACCAAACACTCTGAAATATTTGATAGCAGGGAAGGTGATCCCACAAAACTGGTTTACAATTCCCTTCACAAAAACACTCCCATGAAAAAAAATTACTTTTTTAGGGATTTGCTCGAAGGGGGGGGTTCGAGCAAACCCAAGAAGGGGTTCACTCAAACCCCCCTTTAAGTGAACCCCTTTGGGTGATGTCATCCCTTTTGGTACCTTTTTTAATGAAAACAAAGGAAAAATAAAAGAAAGGGGGGTTCGAGTGAACCCCCTTCGCTTGAAGGGGTCAAGGGGGGTTCGCTCAAACCCCCCTTTTTTCCCTTCTCCCCCTCTTCTACCAATTTTTTGTTAAATTTTTCCTTTTGAAGCTCAAGTTGAAGATGAAAATAGAATCAACTTAACATACCCAATTGGATGATGGTAGTCCTCGAAACGAGCTATTCATCGAATATAATTTTAATATATTTTGGTTTTATTATGTATTCTTTTTAGTTTAATTAAACATAGGATTTTCATCAAAAATCAAGATCTTTGTTCTCCACATATGGAAAAATATTAGATTATCAAAAAAAAATTGAAAAATATGTTCGTGTTAGGTATTAATGTCCTTCATCCAGTTAAAAAAAATAAATTTTAACACAAAAAACAAAAAAAATATGTTGTATATGGTCCGCCTATGTCTAAATTGTAATTGGTTTGACTTCAAAACTTAAGAAAAAAATAATTCAATAAAACACTATGAAACCAAATGAACTTGCTAGATATCGTAGTTTTAGAGCTAAATTCGAAAAAAATAGAATTTTATCCTTCATAGAAAAAAGTTATGTTGTTTACGGTGAACATCACTCTTCAAAAATGGTGTTTACTGTTAAAAACTAGCTTTTGAAGGAGATGGAAAAAGAAATACAATTTGATTCCAAAAAAATATATATTATTTATAATCTACAGACAAAATTTCACAAATCCTAGATTGCATCATCTTCAAATTCCTCATGGTTTAGCAGCTATAGGTGCCTGAAAGTGAATATTTAGTTAAAAAAATCAATTCAATATCTAGCTTGGCCAAAAATTGTAAACCATTATTGTGGGATCACCCGGGATCCTTCCATACCACAACTCATAGGGAGTCTTTGCACTTTTTTCTCTTTCTTGAACTTTGTTAAGTATGTAAACAGCAGTATGAATTGCTTCTCTCCAGTAGACTTTCGGTAGGTTTGCCTCTTTCATCATTGTTATTGCAGCTTCCGGAATAGCTCTATTATTTTTTTCAACCACTCCATTCTACTAAGGAGTCTTAGGGGTAGATAAGTAGCTCTTTATTCCATGATTCTCACAAAAATTGTTAAACTCATTAGAGGTGAACTCTCCACCTCTTTCAGATCTCAAGTATTTGATTTTCATTTCCATTTCATTCTCAACCATAACTGTAAATGATTTAAACTTATCTAAATATTTTGATTTTTCTTTGAGAAAAGTAACCCATGTCATTCTAAAGTAATCATCAATTAATAGCATGAAATATCTGTCACCTTGAAAACTTATAACTTTGGTCGGACCACAAAGATCTCTATACAATAGCTCCAATAGTTTGGCAGTAGATTGTTCTTTGACTTTAAAAATTCTTTCTTGCTTCTCAATCTAACATTGCTTGCAAACAACATTGATGGGATTTGCATTATTTGGAAAATCTCTCGTATCTTGAACTAAACTAATGCTTACCAAGCTATCAAAATTTATGTGACACATTCTTCTATGCCATAGCCAACTTTCACTAATCAAATTCATAAAGCAATGACCATCAACACCTTTTAAGCTAGTAAAAATTTCCATTTGTCCTTCTTCCAACAGCAACTATAGTTTCAAAGTCATTTTTGATCTCATATCCATCATCCTAAAACATAAGATTATATCCTTTTCTACACATTTTTATAATACTCAAGAGGTTATGTCTTAGACCCTTAACATAAAGAACATCATTTGTATTATGCTTTCCATCAAAACTAATTGAACCTTTTCCACATATCTTAGTAGATGTATCATCACCAAACTTAACTAGACCTCCTTCATATTTCTCAAGTTTAACAAACTTAATTTTTTCACCATTCATATTATTTGAGCATCCATTCTCAATGGTCCAGTAGTTCTTTTCCTCTCTAGCATGAAAAGAAATCACCATGGTTCCTTCAATATTATGCCCTGCTTCTAGAGCTTTTTCCTTCATACATCTCTCCAAGTTAGCAGAATTAGATTCAAAATTTATAGCCATGAAAAATCATTCACTATCCTCATCATCATGTATAATAGCATCTTCTCTAACATAATAACTTTTCTTAATTTTTATACATGTGTTCTCCTTATTCTTGTCATTCAAATCTTTGTTTGGACATCTTGAAGCATAATGACCTGTCTTTCCATAATTGAAACATCTAAAAGGTAACTTACCTCTATATTTTCCAGTACCCTTTTTCATTCTTCTCACAATTTTTTCTTCTACATCATCAAGATCTTCTTGATCTATTTCTTCAATCTTCTCCGATTTTCTAGCCTTAAAATAGTCTTAGCTTTTGCATTACTTCGACCAAATTCTCTCATTTCAAAATCAGATAAAGCACCATACAACTAATCTCTAGTATATTTTCTGAAATCTTGAGCTTCCTCAATAGAAAAAACTTTATGACTATAATCTTTAGGAATATTTCTCGGTACCTTATTTACCACTTCTTCTTCAATCTTTCCATGAAGACCTCTGATGGATTTGATAGTCTCATCCACTTTATGCGTGTATCTTGTAATGTTTTCATCTTCTAACATCCACATGTTCTCAAATACGATCTTTAAATTTTGCATCTTAGCTTGCTTGACCTTATCATCTCCTTCATAAATACTTTCCAACTTTGTCCAAATCTCTTTAGCAGTTTTTAGATTCATAACTTTCACAAGTTTAGTATTAGAAAGACCACTTAAAATAGCATACCTTGATTTACCATTGCTTTCATAGGCCTTGATCTCATCATCAGTACTCAGACCATTTGTAGGCACAATGTATCAAATCGCAACAGACTTCCAAACTCCATATCCAAGGGATACCAGAAAACATTCCATCCTTGTCTTCCAAAATGCATAATCTAATCCATCAAATAGGGGAGCATCTCTCTCGTGTGTCATCCTAGATCTACCTCAAGTGGTTAAGCTTTCTTCCAAGGAACCTTTCTTTGATACCAATTGTTTAATGAACAAGAAAGATGAGAGGGGGGTGAATCAATTATTCATTAAAACATCAAAACCCTCATTAATATTTAGATCCACATCAACTTTAATAACCTTTAATCTATTAGAATGATTTAGCATGAAAGAAAAACAAAAAAACTAAAACATTGTTGGAAGTTTGTCATATATTGTCATTAATATCACCATGTTGGTCTGGTACCCAGTACCGGTATGAAGATCAAACTTATCCTATCTAGTATTTGATCTGGTATCTCCATTATATTGGTCCACATATTTCCTTTGGTAATTAATATAATCTACAGTTTTTGGAAAAAGCTTATAATGGTTGAAAGTGTGTATACATGTATTCTTAGATATTCATATGGTCGGGTAATTTGTTGGCATCGATTCTTGAGATTGCATTTTTGTATTAAGTTAATCCTGGATAACATGTTATGATTTGCATCAATTAGGCTGACCTAATCAATGCATGCAGATATATCAGGTATATATACAAGATGGTTAGAAGATGAGAAGGCGATGAAGCGATGAAGGATAAGTAATGTGAATGTGAAGAGAAGAAGAAGTGTGTGTATAAGAGAAGTGTACAAATAGTGGTTGAAGATCATGCGAGTGAATATTCTGAGCATCAAAGGAACTAAACCTGCACATGTGGTGTAATTTCTCAGTTCAACTCTGACGGTTAGCCATTTTTGTTTACTTTTCTATAGGCAGTGAGCCTCCATTTTGGATAGTAAGTCCTTGTAAGCAGTGAGCTTCTGCATCTGGTAGTGAGCCTCTTATTATCGATATTGATATAACTTTATATATTGTGAGTTAATCCTCACCATGGTTTTTCCCTCATTGGGTTTTCCACTTACAATATGGTGTTCATGTGTTGTGGAACTTAATGTTAGATAATTACTTTAATCTATTATGTGCTAGAATAAATTTTTAAGTATTTGTTCAATGAGTTTGTGTGGATACTGATTCAACCCCCACCCCCCCCCCCCCTCTCTCAGTATCTAGTTTATTCAACAATTGGTATCAGAGCATTGGTTCCTCTAGAGAAGTTTAACAACTTGAGGGAGATCCTGCAAATTGAACAAATAGATAAAGAAGAGATTGGGACTGCCCTTGAAGATCTTGATAAGGCTGAAATTGAAAATAGAGACCTCAAGGAAAATCTTGAAGAAAATGAATGTATCTGGAAATTGAAAGATCAGTTAAAGAAATTTAAGGAAATATACAAAGAAATGAGTGAGTAATTGAAACAAGAAAATGATGAGAATACCGGACTGAAATTGAAGATAGATGAAAAGAAGAAAGTTGAAGAATGTTTGAAAACAGTGATACAAAGCAAAGTTGATGTTTGTTGTAGGCTTAAACAGGAAGTGATGAGTCTAAAGGCATAACTTGTGAAAGAAAAACTCTATGAAGAGGATTTCAAGACAAGCTCCACCAAGTTTGATGAATTGATAGAAGAACAGAAACCTTCTAAAGAAAAAAGTGGCTTAGGTAATGAAGTTGATGAAAAAATGCAAAATTCAAATACAGTAAATAATTAGAAGACTTGTGACAAAGCAAGTAGAAAATATACTCTATAAGGAAACCACCTATCAGATAACCAAATGCACAAAGGTACTCTTCATTCAATGGTGTTTGTTTTCATGTAATAAGTTTGGTCATAAGGAAATTGAGTGTAGGAGTAGGTTGAATCAATTTTCTAGTCCCTTCTCCAGACAATGTTATACATGCAAGAAGATAGGACATAAAGCTACTGAGTGCAGATCTTTAGTAAAAATGATGATGAATAGTTTCAGTTGAAAATGGATGAATCAATTATTCAATGGCTATTGTTATACTTGTAACATGTTTGGGCATAAATAAAATCAATGCAGAACAGGGACAAATGGAAATATAGTCTACCACTATTGCAAGAAACCAAGACATATCTCAAAGGTGTGCAGAAATATAAAAGGGGAGAAGTCTGCTATGGTGGAAGATGATAAATCGGTTGAAAATATTGATAAAGAAGAAGTTAAGCAGGAAATGAGAAAGACTTGGAAAAATAAATAAGGATCAGAGTCTACTAATGCATCTATACCCTCATCTGGTGCATATGAATCCTCTAGTAATTAGACCTAGCTCTATCTTAGGGGGAGCATTATCAGAAAATCAATTAAACCCCGAGAAATATAGTGTGTCAGGTGTTGGAACATGGATATGTTGTAAATAATGATAGTACAGAAGTGATGCAAAAGAAACCAAAAGAAAAGGTGCAAGCATGTTCTTTTGCAGAGTAAATTAGGGTTTCTCAGTATAGATGGAAGAGAGGTTTGTCAACTTTTTGCAATTAATGTGAATTAGGGAAAAATGATGAAGTATAAAGGAAATTTTACAAATCATTTTGATCATAAAATGCCTTCAAATAATTGTAGAGCACTTGGAAATTTCTTGAAGTATCTCTGAAGCAATTTGAAGACCCTCAAAAGAAATCATTGTGGATATTTTATATAGGTGATGGAAATTTCCCTATCTCGCGGCTGTAGAAGAAGGTAACTGAAGACTTTTCTTATTAAATTTTGAGAGCTATAATGGAAATTTCTAAAAGAGGATCGAGTGGGAATACCCCTCTGAAGTTGAAAGGAGTTGAGATGGATGATTTCGATCATCAGAAAATAACGAGGTTGGAATTAGGGTTGGAACCGAATGATTTTTGAAACATACAAAACCTAGGTTTGGATATATGGGGAGAATTCCCTTAGTTTGTCAAAAAATAATTTATCCTGTTCCTTCAAAGAAAATTTAAGGATGTCAGCATTATACTGCACAAACCTTACCTCATTTTGAAAGAAACAATCGAAGCGGTTACTGGACTGTGTGACATTGGAGAACTTCTCGAACGAAAAACCATAAAATACAAGCAAGTGGAGGAAATGAAGGGAGTTGAAAAGGACCCCCAAGCACTGTTGATCGATACTATTGGTGATTCCTCGGTTAGGTATGTTGCACACGACATTTATTATAAAATATTTTATAGAAATTGTGAAGGCTCCTCAGCCATTGCAGTTTATCTGGCGCATAAAATGCTAAAAGAGAATATACAATTTGATCTATGTAAGCTAATCCTTGAAAATATTACTGAGAATATACAAATGACACTGGGAGAAGGATACCCATTCCATTTTGGTTCCTTGCTTACACTTGTGGTATTTTATTTTCTGAAATCACTACCAAGAAAGAAATATGTTGAGTGAGAATCTGAGATTCTTGTTGCAAACCAGATATTCAGGCACATGGAAATCTTGGAGGATAAAGCAAGTCTATGCAAAAACTTTTTCTTATCATTGCAGAATGTAATGAGCTCCAGTTTTGGGAAAAATCTTATAATGGTTGAAAGTGTGTATACATTTATTCTTAGATATTCATATGGTCAGGTAATGCATTGGCATCGGTTCTTGAGATTGCATTTCCGTATTAAGTTAATCTTGGCCGAAATGTTATGATTTGCATCAATTAGGTCGACCTGATCAATGCATGTAGATATATCGGGTATATATACAAGATGGTTAGAAGATGAGAAGGTGATGAAGGATAAGTAAGGTGAATGTGAAGAGAAGAAGAAGTTTGTGTATAAGAAAAGTGTGTGAATAGTGGTTGAAGATCATGCGAGCAAATATTTTGAGCATCAAAGGAACTGAACCTACACATGTGTAATTTCTTAGTACAACTCTAGCAGTTAGTCATTTTTGTTTACTTATTTTTGTAGATAGTGAGCCTCCATTTTGGATAGTAAGTTCTTGTAAGCAATGAGCTTATGTATCTGGCAGTGAGCCTCTTATTACCGGTATTGATATAACTTTATATACTGTGAGTTAATCCTCACCGTGGTTTTTCCCTAATTGGGTTTTCCACATAAAATATGGTGTTCATGTGTTGTGGAACTTAATGTTAGAATATTACTTTAATTTTTTATGTGCTACAATAAAGTTTTAAGTATTTATTCAATGAGTTTGTGTGGATACTAATTCACCCCCCCTCTCATTATCCAGTTTATTCAACAAACACATCAACACCATGCACAATAGAACACCAAATTTACATGGAAAAACCAATAAGGGAAAACCATAGTGAGGATTATCTCACAATATAAATTAATTGCAACAAAAAATGCAATAGGCTCGTTGTCGAAGGGCTCACTTCCCAAAAGAAAGAATGACTCACTTTCAATGGCCCATTGCCAAATTACAGAAAAGAAGAAATAAGAATTTTATTGTGAGAAATCCATCTCAATGCAATAGGAAAGTCCATCACAGCATCACCAACACATTCACAGCCTTGCTAAAGATTTTAGACACCTTTTGATCACTACTTACAGTAGTCTAACTCATTAAATCTCACATTGCACTTCACAAATTCAGACTTCACAACTGCAATTCACATCCTACTCACTACACACACATCCTCCATCAACACAACACTTATTTATACCTTCTTCAACCTTGAAAAAAAATATCCAAGGTTAGCTATGCACCTCAACCATGCAAAATCAAATTAGGTCAACACCAAAACATTCTCGTGGTGGAAATGAATGAAGTCGAACCACATCACATCTTAACTCAGACCTAAATCCACTCATACACACCATGCCACACTTCCACAATCACCGAATCAAACCCATAATTAGTGTAAACACCCAAGGTCGGTTGAACCCATATAAACACCATTAAATAATTAAATACACACTTCCTTTGATCTTGAGATAACTTGCGGACAACAAATATCTCTTGAACACAATCTAGAATATTCCACAAACACCTTAAAATCCAGCAAATTCCTTTGTAACAACTTTCTTTTGAAGAATGTACACACCCAATACACTTAGATAATCTTCCCCACACTATAACTCAATAAATAAACTTATGGAGCACCAAACCAAGAAAAAATTCAACCGAAGGTAGATAATAATCTTATCAAAACACTTCTAGAACCACAAGGCTAGAAAGAAAACTATAGAGAAATGCAAAGAAAAAACATTTCTCTTAGATACCACTACAATACACAACTCACACATTGGTGAACATAACTTTCTTTGTTCAATGATCTAGACTAAGAAACTTTGTATATAATGCATATGAATACCTCCGATCAACATATTTGAACTATACAAGTAGATCTTCTACATAGAAGAAATGTGGAGCAAAATCATAACACCGCTCTATATGCCAAAGCACATCTACACCACATTGTTTCCTCTTTGATTCAAATTTTCTCAAAATAACTTGGAAACCAAGCACCATAAACACATTATTATTATCTTCAACACTACCAAACCTACTACAACACATTAATACAACCAACCAACTCATCAAAATCTTATCAAAGCAACACTAGAGGTTGACACTAGTAACACTTACTAATAACATAATGAAACTAATCAAAGCATCATCACAACGTCTCAACCATCAATAGACTTCCAACAATCACCAATAGTATGAACCAATTGACATCAATGAAAACACAAAAATAAGCTTATCGACATCAATGACAACACTAATTACTGATACAGTTTGCAACAACTTTTATTAGAAAACTTTCTCTATGTTGTTTTTCTAATATACAACTTTCACATCTACTAGTTGGATTCTCTATAACTGGTAAAACTTTTACCATATTTTTATTTTTTAATAAATAACCCATTAAAGTTAAGGTGACCATACCTCAAATGCCAAAGCCATGTTTGGTATAAGTGTACTGAATTAAAATTAATTTTCTCTATTCCATAAATACAATGAATTTGGAGGGGAAACATCCAATTCGTCGTCATCTTAACCATCACAATCAACCTATCACTTGGATTTCTATCCAAAATTCTACACTCATCATTTTTAAATTGAACTCTATACCATTTTTTCACTAATTGACGAACACGCAAAAAATTATGTTTTAAACCAGGTACAAAGAAAACTTAATGAATATGCCTCTTTTCACCATTCTTAATCAAAATTTTAATAATACCTTTCCTAGTTACAAATACTTTGCTATCATTTCTCAATTTTACTTTTGATTTTATAGAGTCATCCAAACTAGCAAGTAGTCATCTATTTCCCGTCATATAATTGTTAAAACCATTATCTAATAACCATACATCATTAGAGATTTCTTGAGCCACATTATAAGTTATAAGTAAACTTCCAAAGTTATTATCAGGTACATCTGTGTAATTTGCCTTTTTTTATCCACTTTAGCTTGTTTGTTTGTACATTCATTTACAAAATGACCAAATTTCTTGCCATGATAACTTTGAATGTGAGATTTATCAAACCTTGGTGATTGTTGTTGAGATTAATTTATTCCTCATCCTTTATTAGTAAAACTATGATTGGACCAATTGGTCCTTCCTCCTTGATTTGGACTCATACTTCCATCTCTTCCTCTTCCTCTTCCTCCTCCTCCTCCTCTTCATCTTCCTCTTCCTCTCCCTCTTCCTTTAAAGTTCGACCTTCCTCTTCCTCGTCCTCTTCCAAATGATACATGTGTCCTGAAATCATTCTCCAAAGAAGAATTATTATTTTGACTCATCCTAGTTTCATGGGAAAGAAAGGATCCCATTGATTCATCTATTGATAATTGAGATAAATCTTTTGGTTCTTCAATTGCAACTACTATTGCATCAAATTTGTTAAGAAGGCTTCTAAGAACCTTTTATATTACCTTTTGATCAGATATATTCTCTCTATGTGTCCTCATTTGATGTACAATATTCATTACATTACTAAAGAATTGATCTACAGATTATGATGAAATCACTTGAAGATTTTCAAAATTCTTTCTTAATGTTTGTAATTTTGCAAATTTTACTTTAGTTGTCCCTGATATTATTTTTCTAAGATTTCCCAAGCTTATTTAGAACTAGTTGTTGTAGCAATCCTAGAAAACATAGATTCATCCATTGTTTTTTTAATATTGAACAAAGCTTTAGATTTTTATTTTCTTTTCCTTAAGTTAATCTTTTTGTGCTTGAGTTAAAGTAGATAGATCTTGAGGTTCTACAAAATCATTTTGAACAAACTCCCATAAAACTTGTGAACAAAACAATGTCTTCATTTTTATTGCCCAAGTATCATAGTTCTTACCTATAAATAACAAAATCTGAGGGTGAGTTAGACTACTATTGGATTCCACATTTGAAAACTAGACTTTACTTTATCCTTTGGTGATAGCAATCTTTTTTTATCCATGACTTTGCTCCTTCCTAGCTGCAACTATATAGTCAAAATGTAGTTCACAGAATAATAAACTATTCAAACACAAATCTTATCAAAGGCAGCCAATTTTATTTATCCAATAAAATGTTAATTGCCTTTATGTTGAACCATAATAGCATTACCGACAACAACTGAGTAAAGAAACTAACAGCTCACTTATCAGAATAATCTATGCACAAAATAGAACATATTACTCCGAACAAATTTAAATCAGGAAACAACAAACTGATCTATGGAATCCTTCTCAAGTCTGCGATCTCTTTTATTTTAAAGAAGCTCTTCATCTCCTCCTGCAATGATTCCTCCTTTAGCTATAGCTAACTTAGACATGAGAGGCTCCTATCAAATCTGCATCTTCACAATATCTTCAAGCTCTTCTACTACAATCCTTGCAAAGATTCCACTTATACATATGGGCAGCTTCAATCTCTTATTTATATGACATCTTCATGCAGCCATTTGATCTCTTTTTCTCCATCTAAAACTTCAAAAATATGCATTCTCAATCTTCTTGAACCTCACTCTCATACCAGTTTGAAGGAAGAGCACAATACATACATAAAAGAAAACACAGAACATACAATTGGAGCACTACAAAACATAGGCTTGGGCACGTCATTTATAAATAAATTTGCAATAAATTCTATACAAACTATAGCATGCATGTTAGCTCCAAAATTTATTATGGGTAGTTGAAATAGAACTCAACGTGAATAATCTAGATGGGGTAAGGCGGAAGAATTCAGTGTTTTATCAGTTTGGATGGCTAGAGTAACATGATGTAACTTGATTGGTAGGTCTGTGTTGATAGATAATTAATTTACATGTTCTAACAAAGAATAATGGAAGCAACCTACCACAGAACTAGTAATAAAGTTAATGGGGCCCATTTTTACAACTAGGAGTGTAAATGTTAACAGAAGTACCCTTAAAGATCCTGAACAGTCCAACACCAATGACACTAGAAGCACCTTGGAAGCTACTATGTGTGTCCTCCACTATGCAAAGGGAAACACTTTACATGAATCATTGTGAAGATTGCAATAAAGATCAACTTTATCTTGTAGAGCCTTCTTAACACAAGGGATATTAGAAAGGATGAACTTCTTCCTCGACAGATGGAGATCTTTGAATTTGGGACCTAGAGATAGGGAGGGAATTAGGAAAAGTAATGGCTACAAGAAGTGGATCACTGTACTTTCTTCAGGACCTATACATCTACAAGCCCCGTGTTGTTCCTTTTCCAGTTCAAATAAAGATAGAGATATTCGTGTCTGGGAAACATCCTTAAGGTGTTTGATGTCCCTCATTTTTCACACTTGTTGTGACATGTGTAAAGTGGGGCGGTGATGGGATGATCTATTCTAGTTCACAAGACTGCACGATCAAAGTTTGGGATGGTTCTAATGGTAAGTTGATCCATGAGTTAGATTTATTTCCTAGCCTTACAAAAGGAAAGTGAAAACAAAATGTCGAAGCCATCAAGCCATATATAATGGGACATGGAAATTGGTTTAATACTCTTTCTTTGAGAACAAAGTATGCACTCTGAACAAGACCCTATAACCATACAAGGAAAACAATGGAGGAGATTATCAAAGACTGGAATTTTGAATTACAATAGAAAACTACAAAATTTAGAAAGCAATATGGAGAAATTATAGAATGGGATCTAAGGATCTTATAAAATCAAAATATTTTTATAAGGCTCGAGAGTGAGGCTATAAAGGTGGTCAAGTCTCAACATAGCCTAGAAAGACAATTGGAGCTGATCAAGACACATCAGCAAGAGTTTTATTGTCTAAAACTATTAGATTCTTGTAATATATATCAATTTTAGTGGAAAAGGCTCTATAGAGCATGGAGGAAGAACAAACTAGAATAATTGAAGATGAAGCAACACCAGTAAGAGATAACATGTATGAACAAGTTAAATACATTGAAAGATGAGTTAGAGGATAGGAATACACTATAGAAATATCTCTTTTCTAATTGTTATCGAAGGAAAGGGAGATGGAGAAGAAAATGATACCGCATCAAAGGCATGAGAAGTTATGAGAACTACTTCAAAAGAAAATGGAGGAGTTTTTACAATAATTCTCTTGCCATTCAGAGAAGCACAATTCTGAGGATGATGTTAGAGAGCTAGAGTATTCCAATAAGAGAGGAATAAGGATATATAGTTTCTTTAAGGAGCTTTGAATCTCATTTTTTGATAGAGCCTATTCCTTGAAGACAACGTGTGAACACATTAGAACTATGTTTTCTATTCCTATGGATGGGGGCTCAATCTTCTTAAAGTGATGATGAAATTCTTGCTCTTATTTTTATAAGAAAACATTATGTTTTTTTAATAAAAAGAAAAGTAGGGGCCCGTAGTGTATCTAACCCTAACATTTATAAGAAAATATAGGATGAAATATAGATACCTTCTCATTCAATCCAATCAACTTGAAGGAGGGCCTTGGAAACTTAACATTCACCAATACAAATATTGATCTTCTAGTTGTCTGATCACTGCAATGATCTATGTTCAAGCTAATAACCATTAACAACAATGGAGACAACTAGAACAATATACTCACTTATCTTCAAGGAGACACTAGGATAGATTTCCAAAACTTCAAGGACTACAAGAATAACACACCTAAAATAATTAAGCTAGAGTGGAGGTGAAGATTAACACTAGGAATGGTGACTTCTCTAGCTTTGTCAAAATCAAGACATCCTTCAGAAGAATATTTTTCTTGTATTTAGGCACAAACTTCAACCATCAATTCCATCACTTGTGATGAAGACAATAATATTCTATGGGAAGCCAATGTTGGGAAGAGAGACAACTAGATATTTGGAAGTGCATTGGGTCCAAGAAACAAAGAGACAAAAATGGAACGGAACAATTCTTCGTATATCTTCCATTGGCTTGGACATTGATCCACTATTTTTCTATGAGTTTTCCATTAGCAAGGACTTGATATGTCTCTACATAGATGGAAAGTTTGTTGTAATGGTGGATTTTATTCATTCTACCAGTGATACCATGAACGTGTATCATATTTGGTGGTCGCTCAAACTTGTTTATGTATCAAAAGAATCCCTTGTAGTGGGTTGTGGAAAATTAGTCTGGGATTCTCAAAGCCTATTTCACATAGCATTATGTTGCTTATTACATATGAAATGAACTCCACATGTGTTGGCATATCACATTGTTTACAGTATACAGTTACGATATATAGTTACTCAACTTCTCGCAGTTTCTCAACTACTCAACCACTTCCTCCTTCCTATCAATAAATACAGATGTAATATTGAATAATAATTAATGAAAGTTTTATGCATTTCTCATAACAACTGGTATCAGAGCGAGTGTGATCAAGAGTCATTCAAATTGTAGATGTTCATTATCATTTGGAGCAATGAGAGTCTGATGTAGCTACTTGGTTAAAAGGTCAACGACATTTGAATTGTAGGAAGGCCACATGGATGACTTTCTAAGAGCCGTGGGAATCTCTACTTGGTTTTTCGATAACACTTACAAGGTTGTTGTTTAATTCCTAAAGAGATTGTTATATCCTGGACACAAGAACTTACGGTGCCAAGAGTAGTTTATGTATTAAAGTTGTTTCCATTATTGTTGGAGTCGTTTTGGCAGAGGATCGAGAGGCTAAATTCATGTATCCATTGGTGAGAAAACCGCAATTCATTAATATCATTGCTAGCATAGAAGAAATGATATTGTGGCACAAAAATTTAATGTTAGCCCTCACGAGAATTGTCAAGGAGATTGATCCAGATTCCTGAGTATATAAGAATAAAGGTTTGGGCAATATGTTTTCATTTCCTCATATTTTATATTAACCGTTTTGGAATTTATCCATTGGAATGTGGAAGATCATTATTACAATAGTTAATCTATATAAATATATAGTCTCTACATACTGCACAGATAGATTTTTTTTTTTTTAAATGGATTTCTTGTAAGATCAAATTAGTGTGAGAAGGAGGGAAATTTTGACATGGTTGATTACTCAAACCTATTTGAATTGGTGATAGACAATCAAATAATTCTATGCTATATAGGAGGGGTTTTAAGAATGATAGGAATTTTTTTATGCCTATCTAAAGCCCTATCTAGTGGGAAAAGGAGCTAAAATGTTTGTAACAAGTGAAATGTATAGAATGGACTTCAAGGCAATTGAGATATATCATAGAGAATGTTGTGTTGTTTTTCAAAGTATTAAAATTTTCTATGAGGATTAACCAAATGAAATTTTTGATTGGGATTTCGATGGTTGTGGTATTTCCTTTAGTGCTACTCTTGGAGGTTGAGGACTAACAGGACCACATTGGAGGCTAGTGGTACCAGAGGATGGAGTAATTTCCATTATCTCAAGTTAACTTCTTGCTTTGAGATGATTCTTTTCATGAGAAGCATTTTTGGCTTTATTTTTCTTTTCCTTGTTGTTGCTGATAGCTTTGAAGAATACATATATTGTGAAGTTTAGTTTTTTGGAGACAAGTAAGGGGTTTGGTGTAGAGCTCAATATAGATGGTTGTCTAGTGAGCACTTGAGGTTGTGATCTAAATTATACCCTTCTAAGGGTCATCAGACTGTTGGATGTTATGGTTGTGTTGCTGATATGTGGTTGTCATTGATGTCAACACTATTAGAATTGGTGATTTTGAAGGCTGTATATGTCGAGGATATTGAAAAAATTGTAATAAATATATTGCAGGCAACTAGTGAAGCTGAGAAGGTCAGAGTGATGAAAAGTTGTGTTCGTTGATGATTGGGAGGTGTGCACTAAAGGGTTTTTTTTAAAGCTTATCTAGTATGTTGTCTGAAAGTTTCAGTGGTACGCATCAAGAATTGAGGAAGTTATGAAGTTGTGTGTTCCTACAATTATTCAATTACTGTAGCAGGTGTTTCTGGAAGATGAGATTACAATTCTGGTGAATTGGGTCGTTGCGTATATTTCTGAGGTGTTCAGTGATGTTTCTAGATCGTGCTATATCAATGTGGTATGTCCGCGTTGATCGACGTGTTCGTGATTGAAGATTTTTCCTTGTGTGTTTAAGGTTTTCACATTCTTGGCCGACATGATGGTGGTAGTGTGTTGTGGATCCTTATGGATTAATATTTTATTGTTTGGCATGCTCAGGAATTTTGATTTAGGTCCTCACTATGTTGTGACTGACTTAGGTTGGTGCACATCAAGATTTTTTCATGTATTGAGGCCAACAGTTGTAATTTATTCTTTATTTTTGGCCGACAGAGTTGATGATGTAAGTCCGTGTAGGGATATATAAGAGTGATTGTTTACTCATTTAAAGTATGCTCGGTGAATGTATGTGAAGTATATGCAAGATATGTGTGAATAAAGATCAGATCATTCGAGTGCAGAGTAGAGTGTGAAGGAGATTGAGTGAAGTGTGAAGAAGTGTTTATGTGCCTAATCGAAACTATAATCAAGATTTTGTAGAAGCTACTTTCTTAGTTCAACCTCATTAGATGGATTTAATATGATTGTCTTATGTAAGGCAATGAGTCTTCCCTTTAAGTAGTGAGCTCTAGGTAGTGTGCCTAAATGCATGTATATTCCCTATTCATTTCTTTCATTATACTTCTAACAGGGTATAATCTTGTGGACTAACATCCACCGTGGTTTCTCCCCTAACAGGGTTTCCACGTATAAAAATCTTGGTGCTCATGTGTCTTTGATGTGTTGTTGATTCATGCTTTCACTGTTAATTATCAGATCTGAGATTAAAATTTATTTAAGGTTGAATAAGGGTATGTGCAGGATCATCATGGAAAAAATAGGTCCTTAAGTGGAAATTAAAATTCAGAAAATTAGAGTTGGGCAACTTGACATAAAAATTTGAATAAGTTATCTATATTATTTCAAAAAAATGTAAGAATACAATATGTGGTAAATTGAATGTAGTTTCTAAACTACTAGGTTAATTTTTGTTAAAAAAATATATATTTGGTAAAAAATTGAAATTTCAATGCAGTAGTACTAAAATTTCAGGGAAAAAATAAGAAGTAGGTGTTTGTCTAACCACCCTAACCATAATAAAATCATAATATTTTTTTATAAAATTTTAGATATAAGTAGAGGACTCATGTCCGGATGTGATGCATATTTTTTTGTAATTTTTTTTCAAATAAATAATTAATTATGAATTTTTTATTACAACTTTTTAAAAATATAAAAACTCATATGTCTGACCACCTTAACTTGGTCAAAACTTAATGGAATTCATTTTTTTTTTAATCCTATAGTATGCGAAGCATAGAATGTGACGCATGTTTTGGATTCAAAAACTGTGCTATCGTTTGAAAGCTACAGATGTTTTTCTATTAGACTATCAATCAGGACTTTAGTCATAATTCTAATAAAAAATAAATAATAATTATTTATTAGATTCTAAGTAAAATATAATTTATATTGGTAGAAAGATGAGAAGCTCCTTTACAAACCCTTTTTGTTTCATCAATTTTAGGTAAAATAAAAGTGGTCAGCCACATGGGCGAAGTCTAGAAAAACAAGGTAAGTTGTTAAACACGTTTTACGTGTTGACTTTTTAGGATTGGCAGGTCCGAACTAAATCCCGAGCCTAATACCGAGCCTAGTACCAAGCCTAATACCGAGGCATTAAATTTTGTTTCATAATATCAGATATCGGGTTCAAATTGGATATCTAATTCAATCGGATATCTGATTCAAATCTTATATCATATTTGAATTCGATATATGATATCTTTTAGATCAGTTTTAAAACAATTTATACAATCTTTAATATATGATTTAAAAATGCAATTAAGTTTATAATTTAATATATATAATATCCAATAAAGTTTATAATGTAATATATTTAATATATAATTTATGATAATCTCTTACCAAATTATGTATTTAATATATAATATATTAAAATGTATAACATTTAAATATTATTTCAATATTTTAGTTAATCTATAAATATTTTAATATTATTTCAATATTTTAGTTAATCCATAAATATTTAAATATATATATATATTACCAATTTATAAAATATTTAAATATTATCTCTTTCCCTCTCACTCTCTCCACCTCTATCTCTCTCAAGTCTCTCACTCAATCACTCCTCTCTCTCTCACTCTCCCCTCTCCTTCTCACTCCCTCTCCTATCTCTCCCTCTCTCCCTCTCCCTCTCCCTCTGCCTCTCCCTCTCCCTCTCTCCCTCAACTCTAAACCCTCTCTCCCTCTCCCACTCTCCCTCTCCCCTATCTCTCTCTCTCTCTCTTTCTCTCTCTCACTCCCACTCTCCGTCTCACTCTCTCACTCTCCCACTCACTCTCTCACTCTCCCTCTCACTCTCTCTACCTCTCTCAGCCCTCCTCTCCCCTCACCTCCTCTCCCACCTCCCTCCTCCCTCTCTCCCTCCACCCTCTCTCTCTCTCCCTCTCTCCCTATCCCTCCTCTCTCTATCTC